>JAXIVD010000584.1:87500-95000 GCA_036785275.1 Cancer borealis | reverse complement strand
AGATAAAAATGTTGAGAAAAAATGACAAAACGAAGAGGAAAGAAAGGCAAGGAGTATTTACCAAAGACAGAATACTAGGAAGGTAAAGTTTTAGAACATAAGGGCGTAAAAGACTGAAGAAAGGGCAATAAATAAACAATGCTATTCAGGCTATCTTAATGAGTCTCTTGCTCTGCTTCCACTCACTCCTATACATCCAATGCCATCCGATGTAGGAGAGAAAAAAGAAAACGAGCACCGCCCATGTACATTTAAATACGATTCGATTCCTTTACGATTCGCTCCATGCTACCAGACTATCTATTCTACGACACAAGGGGAGTCTTCTACGATACCCAGGCTGTTCTCACTACAATACCAGGTGGGTTTCCTTTACAATACCAGCGATACTTGGCGGGTCCTTAACCATACCACGCGAGGCTGTTAAGGTAGTCAACGGTTCTTTTTACAATGCCAACTGTGTCTGTTCGTGCCCCGTGTCCCGTGCCCTACCCCGCGAAGCTGCAGGATCAGGGTGCACGTAAGGCGCACCGCTGACTTATTTACGAAGGCAGTGAGGCAGTAAACAAGGGTGGGGCGGACGTGCGCGGCGGAGGTTCGTTGGGAGCAGAGGAGGAGGTGAGTGATACGGGTCACTGCTTTCAGGGTTATGGATGGGGCTTAGTGTGTCTCTGTATATAAGGTGTACCGACCATGGGTTAATTATGTGTGGTGATGAGAGAGAGGGAGGGAGGGAGGGAGGGAGGAAGGGAGGGAAGGAGGGAAGGAGGGAGGGAGGGAGGGATAATATAGATGAAGTCCTCAGTTTGTTCTTGTTCAGTAGTGCATCACGCGTGCAATGTTCCTGTCTGAATGAGTTGCATCCTTTCTTCCTCCACTTTAGACTTAGACGTTAAACCCAGCCACAAGTGGATCAAAGGAGTTATTTTCGATGTTCTTTTCTTTTCAACAATGATGTAAACACTATTCTTTAGCGAGACATACACTTCCCTCGCGCCCTGGACAAAATTACAAAGATAAAGGGGTTTTAGCCAAGCTATTTTGCTACGATAAAATTATACCTCTATTTCCTGCACCACACCACAACTGCGAAGGACATGAGTAAAAAGCACCACAAGATGAGTAAATCCACGGCCATGTTCGCGAGCACTATGTTTTGCCGTGGAAGGGGATCGGAAACCACGCCCGGGAAGGGTAAGGAGCAGTGGGACCAATAGCTACAGGTAGAAGAGGGAGGGAAACAGTATTTACTCAAGGTGAAGTAACATACGGGAGGTTTCATCGAGGCTGCTGGTGATTGTGGAAGGGTGGTGAGGCCGCAGCTTCCTGAATGAAGTTCACTTAGTCCTCATTGAGAAGGGCGGGAGGAGCGGCGGGGGGCAAGGTAAGGCAGGGGGCAGGCGGGGGCAGGAGTGGACGGGAAGAGGGGGCCGCGCTCGTGATCAATTATTTACGACACGTTTATGACCTGACCCACAATGTTGCTCTCTCCTCCTTACGCCAGGCGAACTCTCATAGATTTCGACTTACTCCTGACACATCTTAAACGGCGGCTTGTTCCTTTCAGCGTTGTGGAGCGACATTCCCTTTCAGCGCCAGCCTTACACGCGACTAATGCTTCCATTTACATAGTAGTGACTGGAATGAAGTTAAAACACTCACACGGATTTCAGCCTCCCGGATCACCTATTTCAATAAAACATTAATTGGACAAACTATAAAAAAGGATCATGAATACATAATTGGCGCTGGTTAGAGATAAGCAGGCGTGTCTGTGTTCAGAACAAGACACACAAACACACAGTACGGCTTCGGCACTACGGCTCACCTACAAGGGATAAGGAATGCTGAATCCGCTCTTACCGCTCCTTGCCCCCTCCCCTCCCCGCCACTAATACACAACGCTGTCATCACTCGTGGAGAATTTCGAGTGGCCATTCTGTTGAAGTTAAGTCCGACCAAACAAGTTCCTTCAATATCTCTATAGACCAGACGTGCCACTCCACTCTCCCAACACTGCTTCCACGTCTCGTTTGATCTGCAGCGTCAATAACACCATCAGGAGGATTCAGACGTGGTATAAAGGAATTCAATTTTTCTTAACAGGTGAAAAAAGGACCATTTTACGAAAGAATGAATGTAAGGAATAAGATGTATGGTTATGGTTTTAACGACGGACTTGGTGACCCTATAGTAGGAAGCCATGGATGAATTAGTTAATAAAAGACTGGTAAAAGGGTTGGTTTCAGATTCCACCCTATAAGAACCTTGTTAACGATCACAGAGACAAGAGGGTTAACGCAAGCTAAACTTTACTGGATGGTGATCTTGTTGTTCCTTTATAGTCAAGAATAGCCAGCCCGCCACAACACTCCTCGACCATGACCCTTACCACCGGCCGCATGTAAGGTCCAGAGTGGCTTGGCAAGACCTGTAAAATAATGAACAGAAAACGTCCACCACACACTGACCTTAGCCCGGCCCCTCGTGCACACGCTGACCACAACTCTGTACGCACCTGCAGGAGAGAGAGAGAGATTAAGTGTTACAGGTGAAGCCGATCATTTTTGCCTATACGAGGGAGACAAAAAAACAATACCTGCACTGAATTTTAAAAGGCCAGCCCTGTAGCTCCTCGTTGACCAGTGCGATACACAGTTCACGACGAAATCAATAAATATTTACAGTGGTGTACGCTCGAGGTCGTAACCTAAATGGCTGGAGGGGGACAGGGGAGCGTCCTAATTGGTCATTTGTCTACAGAATGGCCTTCAGCTACTCTCCTTAATACTAGACGCAGCCCCCCGATGTGTGGCCGACTGGAAATGACTCCTGCTCCATGAGGGGTTAAATTGGAACTCTCGCAGGTTAGATAAGAGCGAGACGCAGCCCGTCACCCGTCTGTTGCTCCCAATCTGCAGTAGGTGATAGAGGTAGCCACACTCTGTCCTCACACCAAGTTCAATCACTGCCAAAACCTTTATTCACAACCTTACTATTTTATCTCCCCCTCCTACTTTTCACTTTCTCTACCTCACCCACCACTACCACCACCACCACCACCACCACCATCACCTTCTGCAGTGGTAAACCTTCGTGTTGTCACGCTCCGGAGGGGTTTGCTGTTTCTAGTTTCTCAATACAGCGTCCCTTGTTCTGTGTGCAGTTCCGGCAGAGTTATTAATGCAGCGCTATCGACTTGCTTATATCATCTAGAGCAGGTGGTTTCTGCAGTTTATGACGCTTCCACCCAACTTCAAAGCAATGCAGTCAGGCGCTCAGAACGGGTGGGTATATACTGACAAGGCTTGATTAAAGTATTCAGACATAGTATACCATTAGTCTTGGCAGGGGTCGACAAAGGGATCACGAAAGGCACCTCTGTTTCCTGCACTTTCTCACCCCTGCCTCTCTCACTTAGCACCATAACACCATCTCCTCTCCCACCCCTTCCTCCACTCCTTGCCCTACACCCCTCCCACCCACCCACACACCCTCGCATGCCCCACCAATCGAGGCTTCAATTTTCTCGCTGTATTTCTATTTTCAGTGACACATCGGCGGTAACATGCATCATTGACATCGAAAAAAAATAATAAGAATTCGGAGTAACTCGACTGGATTTCCGAGTATAACGTTGGGGGGAGGGGTAGGGGGGGGAGGGGGTGCGGGTTTGTGGTTGCCAGGCTTGGAAGGACATCGATATCCAGAGCTACAAGTTTAACTGGGTACACACGCAACCACACACACACACACACACACACACACACACACACACACACACACACACACACACACACACACACACACTACTGCTACGACTACTACTACTACTTTTACTACTACTACTACCACTATATCGACACAGAACTTTACTCAAATCAAACAGTAGCTGCAACTTTTCCTCTAAATCTTACATGAAGGGGCTATCGAGGCGCATCTATTTTACTCCGCGCGTATACATTTTTTCGCTCATACCAAACAGCAAACACTCAATAATGAAGGAGGTCGTTAGGTATGCCGTTTGGTGAGGGTCGCGGCGGGGCGTTGAGAGGAAGGCAAGCTGTCTGTTGGAATTCGTAACAACACCTGCGTTATACTTCTACCGGTGAGAACCAAAAGCTATCCCATCGACCACTGCTACCTGTGTGTGTGTGTGTGTGTGTGTGTGTGTGTGTGTGTGTGTGTGTGTGTGTGTGTGTGTGTGTATGTGTGTGTGTGTGTGTGTGTGTGTGTGTGTGTGTGTGTGTGTGTATGTGTATGTGTATGTGTGTGTGTGTGTGTGTGTGTGTGTGTTGCGTGCCGCTGCAGTCAGGCACCCACCAGCACGTGAATCCATTATTCGCCCCGTCCTTCCCCGCCCCGCGTCCTCAAAGCCGCCCCGGTGAAGTCACTCAACCACAAGGAATCTGCTCGCTGACCCTTACTCACTCTTTACTCACTCGCTCTCCCTGCACCTTGAGTCACCAGCGTAAAAAATTCAACTCTAATTATTCTCTCCTTCTCTTCCTTCCACGTGACCTCGATTGTAATATGATTATCAACAACAGTGAACGGAAAAGTTAAATGAAGCATCCATATTAGCGATAAACATTTAGTGTAGCATTACTATATAACTTTTAATATGATTTTAACGGAGGAAAGGCTGCTAAAACGTAACTTATTATTTTGGTGACCTGTTTGGATGGCTACAAATGGTCCTGTTTAAGGTGTTTAGAGAAGAACGGAAGACAAACAACAGACCTTCCCAGCCAAGGGTGGTCCTCAAGAGGGCGGCTAAATGCACGTCTCTTGGGATGACTAATGGGGTGATCTGTGGCTGGCACGGCGCCTCGACCCTCAGCTGCCCAAGTGTTCCCTTTGTTGAACTGTAGGGACACACACACCCACCCACCCACACCCACACACACACACACACACACACACACACACACACACACACACACACGGTAGAGACCATAAGTACCAAAAGGCCCATTAGATCACTACCTAAGGAGGGAAGATAAGGGACGCTTAGCAACGTGAAGACTGCTACTGGCCGGTGACGCTACGAATTGGGGCTAGAGCGAGGCGGCGGCAGCAGGAAGCGGGTGTCGCGGGGCGCTGGGTGAGCCGTCAAAGACACCAATACCTCCACACCTCGGCAAGCAGAGCCCAAGTTGCATTCGTAAACCCGAGAGAAAAACCGAACAGAGACCATTCTTAACTAGCACCCGTGAAACACGATTATGCAGAGGGGAGAGATAGGGGAGAGGAGCGGAGGGGTAAGACTGGAGGGACGGGAGAAGTGATGAAGGGGAGGCAGGACAATAGCGGCAGAAGTGGAGAGGATGAGAAAGTCAATCATCAGAATAGGAAATGTCACAATAAAATCATTGTTACATATAAATTGGTTAATGTGAGGAATGGAGTGTTGAAGTGATAATAAAGGAATGAAAGATGAAACACAATGGATTAGTCAGTCGATAATCAGATAAGGGAACCACAAACTAAAACTCACCCAAACAAGGAAGGAAATAAAAGTAAAGGGAAGAATGGAAGCGTCATGCAGGGCGATATTGACAAGAAGATCAGAGAAAGTGAAAACAATGGACGATTTCCTTGAATAGTATGCATCATGAGGAACACTTTCTTCACATCATGATACTCTCCACCTTCCGCCCGACCCCACGCCGCCTCCACCCCTAACTTGAGTCCACAAGCTTCACCTTCAATATCAATTTGCCATTTAGGGAACACCTCGCAAATCACGAGTAACCCAGCTACGCTCTCCTTTGACGGGTGTTGACAGAATCGAAGCAGGAAGACTAAACTCCCCCATTCCTTTCCCTCCCTGTCCTCGCCCTCTTCTCCCTCCCTCCCTCCTCGCTACCTCGTCCCCTCGTCTCCCTGCCTTCCCTCCTCACTCTTTCCTCACTCCTCACTCACTCCCCCTCCCTGCCTTGTAAGTGGAGTGAGTGCGTGAGTGTGAGCCACTAGTGAGGTGGACGCTATTACGGTTGCCGCCCACGTCACCTTCCACTTCCAAGTACACGTGACACCACAGCACACGGACGCGGGTGTAGAGGGTACGCACTGTGCACACTCAGGTCCCTTGGTGCCTGGTTAGGATGACGCTCAGCTGCTAAGGATATCAATAGCAGTATATTTGTACCCTTTATTCTTCCTCTTGTATCGTTTCTTCAGCCTTGATCCGAATTGATCTGTGTATCACAATGTAATGCAAACTCGCAGTATACTATTGGTGTTTCACGAATTAATATCAGGCTGGTCTCTCTTTATGAATAATTGTTTTCTTTTCTGCATTACATATTCATTCCTTCATGTGTGTCAGCGCAAAAAGAAATTGAAAATAAAAATACATCAAAGGCAGGTTATCAGTATTTCCAGCACTCGCCGTCAAGGAGGAGCGTGAAAGCCTTCCAGGAGGTGTGTTGTGCCAGTGAAATTATTGCCAAGAGAACCGTTTCAAAGCCGCCGCAAGTTCCTTTATGCATCGGGCGGCGAGCCAATGCAGCCTTGAGGGGACGTGGGAGTCGCCGCCTCAGGCCCCGCATCGTAAAGTTCCAGTAACCCAGCAAGTGACTGACGCAAATCTAAATCAAACTCAATGGAAATCGGTGAATATTTTGACAGCGTTATAGTTGCATTGCGTGGGGCGGCGAGATGAATGCCGTGGAACATTACACGACGACACAGTAACGCACGCTTAAAGCCTCGTATCGCCCTCACTACCATGCCTTGTCTGACCCTGTTCCGCTACGACTTACGCCCTGCCTTACACTGCCTCACCCCGTTCTCTGTGACCTACCTCGACCCAGCATACATTACAATGCCCAAGCACGTTCTGCACCCTGTACCACCGTACCCTGTCCTATACTACCACGCCCTGGTACGACCCTGCATCCTAGCCCTCACGCAGGAGTCGTCTGTAAGGCAATACAAGCCTTGCAACGTCCTGCGCCACTTTGAGAACTGTTATGAAATTCAGTTAGTGTCCAGCCCTGCACTTAAAGCTCTCAGTTTATCAACATCCAGTCCTCCCCTCCACCCAGGCCCACGAATGCCTCCCCAACAGCAGTCCAAAGTTCTCATTACAACCCTCCAACCCCTCATCACAACTCTCTCCAGTTCCCTCTGCCTCAGCCCTCCACGCCAGGCCTGCAGTCCCTTACTCATCAGTTCCCTGCAGTTCCCTACTATCCTCCACATTTCGCCTCAACTCTCTAGTATATCCCACGGTCTCTATAGTTTCTGTGAAGTCTGGAAGGCAGAGCCCAGTCTCGTCTCTCCAACACTAGGACTCTGTTTCGAGAAATGTTCCAGAACAAAGTGGGATCATGAAACAAGGAGGATATGCACCTTGTTTACTGGAACAAAAGCAGACACAGGACAGTCTTGCTGGATGAATGGGCTCGTCCAGGGTCCTACAGTGGCGGTGAAGGGATGGCAGAGTGTTCAGGCTTGTCCAAGGTCCAGGAGCTTCCGGCCGTGAGTGCA
>JAXIVD010000584.1:25000-77500 GCA_036785275.1 Cancer borealis | reverse complement strand
AAATACCTTCCTGGGTGAAAATATGTTACCACAGTATTTTTCTTTCCAGTTTAAATTAACGTTCGTCTTTGAATACGAATCCTCTTTATCCTGCTTTGTATGAAGGTTCAGATGTAATATGATTAATCTGTCTAGTAGGTACACATTATATATGGAGGTTCTATTCTCCGTCTCTCATCTCACCTTTTTTTGAAATTCTTTATCATGGAATCGCAATTAAGTTCGCGCTTCTCTGTCAAAAATGCTTATTAATTTACGGAGCTTTAGTAAAAATGTCTGCCGGGACACCAGCATCCCTAGTTTTCAAACACGGCTTTGCAATAAAAATGTTGGAAGCGATAATGAACGTACTCCTTTGATGGAGGAAGGAAACAGGGGAGGTAAGGAAGGTAGGAGGGGAGAAGAAGAGGGCGAAGGAGGCAAAGATGAAGAGAAGCAGGTCCGGCGAGAGAAAAAAAAAATAATCGCTTAATAGTAGTGATGAATAACACCAAAGCAAAGGAGAAAGAGAATGCAAAAGTGAAGGAAGAAATTAAAAGAATAAAGATTTACCGATCGAAGGTGACGGAGGGAAGGAGAAGGAAAGAGAGAGGACCAAAGTGGACTGAAAAGCTGATTAACTCAAGGACGACGTGAACCAAAGGAGGTGGAGGAGGAGGTGGAGGAGGAGGTGGAGGTGAAGGTGAAGGACAGGTGGAACGAGATGCTATACGGATCCCCGACATACGACTGGATCTCGCGTGCCAACATAATTAGGAACATATTGAAAGATTATTGAGACAAAAGACGATTGGAACACTCTCCGGGAAGGTATCGAATTACATCTTATTTCTGGCGGAGACGTTCTTCGACACAGTATTTAAGGAGGTCAGAAAACGCGAATGAGTCTCGTTAACTATGCGTTGAGAAATGAGTCTAAATGAGTAATTGAAGAAGTGAATTAACAAGGTGATTAAAGTGGAATAGATGATACTAACAGGAATTTGAGTCTCATAAGAGGAGTGAAATGCGTGTTTTTTTCAGTGTGAGGAATGTTATGAGTATAAATTGTATGCTTTTGCGAAAGTATTATGAGTGAGAAATGAGTGTTGTGAGTACAAGTATATATAGAATTTCTTTAGAATTATTATGGAATTCCAATGTTTGATTTTGTTCATGTAAATGCTTAATAATCGTAAACAATTAGAAGAGTACCTAATATCCTAAAATTTGCTCTCACTAATCATTCCTCTCTCTCTCTCTCTCTCTCTCTCTCTCTCTCTCTCTCTCTCTCTCTCTCTCTCTCTCTCTCTCTCTCTCTCTCTCTCTCTCTCTCTCATCCACTAAGACACTTCCCACACCTTAATGTCTAACAGGATCCATTCTATTCCGTGTTCAGTCATTTCGTTAACTTTAATCATCCCGAAACAGCTCGTCGCCACAGTCTCTCGCCCTCTCGTCACCCATTCTAGTCCAGAGTCAAGTAGTAGCTGCATTATATATTTTAAACTAGATTCTGAAGTATAATAATAATAAAAGACATATTAACACGGTATCATTAAGAGGAGTTCGCTGTACTAGAAGTTTATAATCTGGCCGTGTAAAGATGACTAGAAAAAGACTTGAGGAAAATATTTACGGGTGTGCATGGAAGAAAATATGAATGAATGAATGATGTATGTAGGAGAAAAGGATAGATAGATAAATAAAATACAATAAATCATAGATCCGTTCCATCCCTCACTCCCCTTTCCCCTAGACACCGTAATCCTTATTTCCTTAGCTGAGGTGCAGGTCAAAGCACTTTTATTCCTTTGAGGCGAGTGGGTCCAGGGCGCCACGGGAGGGTAAGTTTAGAAATGAAATACTGCTTGGTCTTCCCGCGAGGCACCAGCTTTTCCGGTCCACATGATGGTAGGCAAACAAAATCCCTTCACAGCAGAGGGATTTGCCTGAATTACGACCCCAGATTTCAACGCTCCACCCGAAATCATACCTGAGACCATCTTTGCCTTCATCATCATTATTCTGGATGCAACTACGAACCCCAACCACCCACAAGGACCCAAGAATGCAGTGGGTGATTCTGTTTACGAATGGAAAATGGATTGAATGCAAGTAAGGAAATGAGATTATTTCCGCTCCGGTAGAAAAATAAAATCAAATCTCAAAAGTAATTTCAATACTTTGGGATATAATCAGATGTTCCTCTTCTGAGAGCGCGAGTCGTGGAAAGAACGGAACATGGAAATTTGAAAACTACAGTACACTCGCTCGTGCTGCTGAGGGAGTGAATGCAGAGACCCAGCGTGTTCCTGCCTAATGGAGTCATCCCATCCAGAGAACCTCACAGTGGCAGTGCAGGAAACGAGGCAACGGCTTCACCAATTGTCACTATAATTACTACAATAGATTAGGAATGGGAAGGAAAATTTTAAAACTTTCCACACAAATAAATACAAATGGCTACTGAATAATGGGAAAGAAGAGTGGTAAGAAGAGAAAGGGAAGAGTGATGGATCAGAGGTGGCAGGGGACAGGAGGGAGGCAGGCCTGGCGACCCTAATCTTGGCGCCTCACACAATGGGCCCCCGGGAACTGCCCTGCGGGACGTATGGGACATATTGGGACACCCTGGAGGGGGGCGAGGGGGAAGGACCACCAGGCCAACTGTAGCTGCCAATGACTGATTTCAAATATTGTAGTAACATTTTTCACACACTTTTCCCTCCCTCCTTTTTTCTCTCCGTGTGTGTGTGCATGTGTATGTATGCGTGAACTGGCTATAACGTTACAGTTCAATCCAAGCATGTATAGTTTACGTCCCTTGAAGTGCGGCGGTAAATACTTTCACATTTTTACACGACAAAAATCTCCCAGCCTTCACGCCTTGTCGAGCGTCGGCTGCCTCGTTAACACTTCCCCCCATCGACCACCGGGCCACGAGGGCGAAGGGCGGAAAAAATATTCATGCCAAATGTCTTGTTACATCTTCCCTCGCATCGAGAGAGGACCCTCGGGCACAGTCAAGTGATAAGGGAGATAGACACACACACACACACACACACACACACACACACACACACACACACACACACACACACACACACACACACAGAATACAGCCTGGGGTGCAAGAATGAACGCAACACGACACCACCACCACCGCCCCGCATTGCAAACAGTTGTCGCAGCCGTGTTCCAACAACACCCCGCGGCCGTTGTGGACAGGGAAAAAACGTACACACAGCTGACCATATTTTTTTTAAACCATTATTAGATACAAACAAAAATACGTATACAAAAATAAATATATAGAATTAAATAATGATGGCATCTTAAAAACAAAGAAAAAATTGTCGTTTATACATAGAACATATTATAAATCGACTGAATGCAAACACAAAAAAAATATAATAATGAATGAATGAATACATAAATAACTTCCACCAAGCGACAAGGTTTTTCACTTTCCACACTGAACACAAACAAGCCTGAGAGACGAGTGTGAAAAGTAAAATGAAGTAATGGAGATAGAATTCCATCCAAAGGAAAGGAAGGAGAGGACAAAGATGATGAGCCGAGGCCCGCCCCTCGCCCTCTCATCCCCACTCCTGCCTCTCCAATCACCGCTACAAAGGACACTGAAATTGTGCCGAGACGCGGGGCTGCGGGTGCCGAGGAGGGGAGTGAAAGGAAGAGAACGGGAGGGAAAGGGAGGGAAGGGGAGGGAAGGGGAGGGAAGGGGAACGTGAGGAAAGGCAAGATAAGGGAAGGGGAGGAAGGGGAAACGCGTGGCAGCGGAGAGGGGAAGATACGAGGCTGAAGAACAACACAATACCACCAATGTAAGGACTCAACACACGCAACACATTTATCTTATAAGAATTCAAGCGAAAAATAAATAATATAATGAAGAATAAAAAAAAAAAGCAAATCAGGAGAAACACACATGCATTACGAAATACAACTCAAGGACAGCAAAGAACAAGGACATTTCGAACATTTTCCAGTCCTTTCAATTAATACTGAAAAATGTTGTCAGTGCAAACAAGCTACGGTGACTATGATAATGCAACCTCAGCGTAGGAGGAGGAAGAGGCGGTAGAAGGATCAGACCGTGTTACCGAGTGAGCTGTGAAGGAGGTAGACGAAATGAGGAGGAGGAGGAGGAGGAGGAGGAGGAGGAGGAGAAGGAGGAGGAGGAGGAGGAGGAGGAGGAGGAGGAGGAGGAGGAGGAGAGGAGGAGGTGGAGGGGCGAGAAGGCGGGCGGGAAGAGGGAAGCAACAGGTGGGGAAAGGTGGGTTAGGGATGGGCATGGTAGGAGAAGAGAAGGAGGAGGAGGAGGAGGAGGAGGAGGAGGAGGAGGAGGAGGAGGAGGTGTAGGAGCAGTAGCAGGAGTAGGAGGAGGCTGAGGAGGGGGTGGTTGGTAGTGATGGTCGATAGTAGTGTTGTTCAGCCAATGGCAACACAATTTCTTCGTCCCACCCAAGCTTATTACATCTGCTACTCCTACAGCAGCCAAGGAAAAAATGGTGGGAAACTGCAGATAGACAGACACACAGACAGACAGGCAGACCAACAGACAGACAGACAGACAGACAGACAGACAGACAGCCTTAAGCCACTGCAATACTCAACTGATATTCAACCTGTAGGAGGGAGGGAGACAAAAAAAATATGGAAGTGTACTATTACTGTGCATTCCCCCTTGCTCACACACACACACACACACACACACACACACACACACACACACACACACACACACACACACACACACACACACTTATCCTAAAGGTCACCCGAGTAGATCTTCCAGGATAGATAGGTATACGCTATAGGCAACGCAAAGAAAACGGAACGAAGGACACAGATCAGATCAGACCTGCTTGGAGGTATCGACAGCCATAATTAAGGAGATGGCTCGCCTAATGTGAAGGTAAGCAGACCACTGAAGCGAGAACAAAACACTAACACCCCGCCAAGGTCACACTGAGGCTACGAAATGAAAGGAGACAGCGAAGGAGAGAGATAAAAGAGAGACTTTTTTCTTTTTTTTCTTACTGATATCGGAAGCGCTCTAGGTTATAGGCAGATGTGTTGCGAGAGAGAGAGAGAGAGAGAGAGAGAGAGAGAGAGAGAGAGAGAGAGAGAGAGAGAGAGAGAGAGAGAGAGAGAGAGAGAGAGAGAGAGAGAGTATTACGTGTTAACTTGCATCACCCGGTTACAAAACACCTGGAAAAATTATGGCCGGCAGCTATATCGTCTATGTTTGCTATCGCTCGGTTAATTAGTCGTGGTGAAGGGTGGGGCAAAAAAGCCGTTCCACAGCTTCTAAGATAACACGCCCCAAAGCCCCTCCACGATCCCTACCTGAAGACCCCGCGGCCCGAAGCTTGCTACCGACGTCTTGATGAATAACCTTCCGTGATAACTTTTGCATGTGGGTACCTGGAGGCTGGCACAGGTAAGGGTAAAGTACGAAGGTAACTGGCGAATATTATAGTCATGATAGAATATAAATGTGTGTGTGTGTGTGTGTGTGTGTGTGTGTGTGTGTGTGTGTGTGTGTGTGTGTGTGTGTGTGTGTGTGTGCATACCTACGTATATTAACTCAAACTGACAAGACTCATTTGGTTTCTTCAGTTTAAAAGTTATATAAAAAACACTGAATAATAAGCTACACGGAAACTGTTTTCTATAACACTTTACGAATTAGCAGAGTGGAAAATATCAAATTGGTTTTGCGCCCCACCCCATCCCGCTCCCTCGTCCCTCGTCACCTCCGTTCACCCAACACACCAGATAAACAACACGTCCCTACAGACAACTTTTAACAAACACAACTGTGATTAATTTCAAACACGAGCATAACTACGGCAAACTTGGTGCTGTCAGGATGCAACACTCACACTGGATAGCTGTACCTGACACACCAAGCATCGTTCACCTACTCATTAAGAACACATAGAAAAAAGTTATTTAATCCCTTACAATGAACAAAAACCTTAACAAACATCAACTATGGTAATCATGTGTTGCCACCATTTTTTCAACAACCATTTAGACCTTACACTTAATTAAATATATATTGTTAATTCTGCTTTCAAACTCCAGGCATCACGTAATCGTACCCGGTGCATGGTGGAGGGAATCTTAGGGTGTAGCAAATATATTATTGCACAAATACCACCACGTATGCAAAAGAAATAAAAAAAATATTCGGGCCCCATTTCAAAGATTACAGTATCGAGACTAGGAGATTACACACGAAAGAAAAAATAAATGGGCAATCAGCATAATCCTGTAATATACAATAATTTCCAAGCCGCTGATGAGACCCAATGCATGTGGCTGCAGGACATCATTGGGCTGGCGTGTGGCTTCAAGTCCAGACGCAGCCTCCAGACACACCAGTCAGGCTGCTCAGTAATGGTAGCACTCACAACACTACTACTCATGCACATCTGATAAGCATGCAACTCTGTGTGTGTGTGTGTGTGTGTGTGTGTGTGTGTGTGTGTGTGTGTGTGTGTGTGTGTGTGTGTGTGTGTGTGTGTGTGTGTGTGTGACAGAAATGAATTTGTCGCAGCCTACCATCTCAAGAGTAAATCATTGAAACAGCCACATAACTTCCCAAAGGTGTTCTCATTTTATATTTTGGAAAACGAGCATAAAGGAATTAAAATAGCCATGCGTGCTGTTATCGTAAAGGCCGCCAATGAATGAGAATGCTATACACTGGCCCACTCTTACTTCAGCAAGTTTATGTAGTGAATGTACAAAAATCAGCTTTAATGGAATATACAATTCACGCTGCATGTGTCTATCGTTTCCAATTAATTTCTGAAAAATAGTGTCACTGGCGTTCATGTAAATAAATTTTTTGATGCAAGGTAATCGGATATATAAGTGATATTCAATTGCGTGAAGAATTACAAAGCTCAAAGCAAAATGGTTCACTGTAAAACTCAAAATCTCCATATCTGCTGATATGTGCAATTTCCAGATTATTTGCGGTGGTTTGTCAAAATGAAAATTGAGAAAGGACCCGAAGAAAACGGCTGACGCAGCTCTCAAACACAAGCCAATGATTACTGACCTTGACTGAAGAAGAAGAGAAGGAAGAGTCCTTCGATGATGAAGTTCATGGTGACGTTGTAGTGAGCTTCAATAAGTGTGAAGAGCAAGGACAGGGCGGTGGGGGTCTGGTTGCTGACCTGCTCACGTGCGGACCCTTCCAGCGTCCTCCGCCATCAACATCTCTCAAGCGCACCACCACACACACAACTCACGCTAATTATGACCGTCGCTCCAAGTAGACAAACTTTTGCAGCGAATCGAACCCAACGTGACTTCACTCAGAACTTGCACGAGTAACTCCAGTTGTGGCTTTATCACCAAGATCTGATCAATACCCACACACAGGTCACTGCTGACCAACACACACTACTGCATCAGCCACTCGCGGTTTCGTGCAGGAGGCACAGACCGGGCGACACACTTGCTTGCCTGCCGTGGTTTACCAACACTCACGCTTCCTCCTCACTGCTGCCACGTCCAAGTTACAGCATTATCAGGAAACAATTATGAGAGCCACGATTTCCAGCGACGTTCACTCACTGCTGCATCATGCAACCGATGGCTCACGTGTGGTCAAAATCTGGTAATACACACAACTACACGAGACTTGATGATTGTATCACCTCCAGGAAGTAGTCACCGCCTCAGCACAGCAAGCACTGACTGCCTTCGAGACTAAACCAGCGCCGCTACTTGAGCGTAACAAATAATCCTGTCAGCGTGCAAGAATCCCAGGGAGGAGCAGCGCGCAAACCCCTCACGGTACGGCTCACTGAGCGGCACTGGCGTTGGCAGGCTGTGAGGTCTGAGTTCTTCTCAGGTCGGCGCTGACCCGCTCGCTGCTCGCGCGTTAGGATACCAATTCACTATTATTGTATATATTTTCTTTGTTTCTTATCATACTAGTTTCCTACTACTTTGCCTCTATTCTCATATACAGTATCCATCACTTAAGCTCAGGCTCAGAATCAGAAATAACACGGAACTTAATTAAATATTATTATTGAGTCTGAAACCGATTGCTTAAAAATAGAACTGCCAGGCCTTCCATAACAATGAAATTTTGTTCTCCATATAATGTTCATGTCCACACTGGACTTCCTAATCACGCTAGACAACGGGAGTGATATCACGAGTCTGCTGGATGCTAAGGATGACAAAAGGAAAAGACAGGAACTCTTAAGTGTACCGAAGCATTAATTAGACAAGATGGAACAGGCTCACTTCAGTATACCGCGTTTAAAGCCTGTTTACCACGGCTTAAGCCAACTCGTCACTGTTAGATTATAGGGAAGTATTATTCGAGCCAAGTAGTACAGTATGGTGACTTACTGAACACTATGCACAAGATTTTAAAACAATGTGGTGGAAATTTACACATGCCAGGTCGGGGGAAGCATCAGTCACTCTTCCTTCGAGTAAAGCATTCAGCCTTTTCCCAGAATGAATTAAATTATTTCAAATTTGATCGAGTCTGTGTGGCATCCCAGGAAAATCCTCTTGGCGAATGACTGCGTCGCACACCATGCATTGCCTTCATCAGGCCTGAATGGGTGAATCATAGACTACACTATACTTGACTGGACACTCGAAATCTGACCTTTTGTAAACCGGTCCTACAGCAGATTTTTAGAAAAATCAAATAAAATACTTAGAAATAAGATAGGAACCTCAAATAAAAAGCAAACACTTCAGAGTGATGTAGAGAATATGTTTATGAGCAACAAAAACAAATTAGTCAACGTACGTCATCAGTGGGCAACAATTATTAAATCCTAAGAAACCAAGAAAAACACAAAATTTGCAATAATTTCCAGGAATATTGGAATTTCAATCTGAAAACACTTACATGCATAGCCCATGTAGTCTATATTAATATGCAATACCATAGAATACACCATACGTGACTGTGCACTCGAAATCGGGTCTTTCGCAAATGTGTCCTGAGGCGATTTTTTGTTTGTTTTATTTAAATAAAATACTTAAAATCATCATAGAAACCTCAAACAAAAAGCAAACATCTCAGAGTGATGTGAAGAATATGTTTATGAGCAACAAAAACAAATTAGTCAACATACGTCATCGGTGGGCGACAATTATTAAATCCTGACACCAATAAAAAACACCAAATTTGCAATAATTTCCAGGAATATTAGAATTTCAATCTGAAAACACTTACATGCATAGCCCATGTAGTTTATATTAATATGCAATACCATAGAATACACCATACGTGACTGTGCACTCGAAATCGGGTCTTTCGTAAATGTGTCCTGAGGCGATTTTTTGTTTGTTTTATTTGAATAAAATACTTAAAATCATCATAGAAACCTCAAACAAAAAGCAAACAACTCAGAGTGATGTGAAGTATATGTTTATGAGCAACAAAAACAAATTAGTCAACATACGTCATCAGTGGGCGACAATTATTAAATCCTAAGACACCAATAAAAACACCATATTTGCAATAATTTCCAGGAATATTGAAATTTTAAACTGAAAACGCATACATACATAGCCAATGTAGTCCATACTAATATACATGCATGCTTGAAATAAGAATTGAAATTATTTCCAAATATTCTGTTTGTTTTCTACGTTTTCACTGAGCATGGCAGGATACACAACACCTTAGTGTTGAGAGTAATTGTAAAATATAACCAAAACTTGAACACAACACCCTAAGTCACTCGTAATCAATTCACTCATACTCATACTTCACTCATACTTTCATATACCCATAAATAACATCAAGAAGAAAAAATTTAACATTCCTAATCAACTTACGATGTTTGCCGAGTGTCATCGAGAGAGCGTTTCTCAGAGACTGTGTAAAATAACTCCATTGTAATTCCTTATTGGTGATGGTCTCTAGTCAGCTTGTTGGTTTCATTGCCTCCTCCTCCTCTTCTATCTAGCAATGTTCTTTCCAATGATCTTATCACCATACATCACTTTCCCGGCGTACGTACTTTTCCTTTTATCCTGCCATGCTCAGTGAAAACGTAGAAAACAAACAAAATATTTGGAAATAGTTTCAAATCTTATTTCAAGCATGATTCAGAGTATACAATAGAAGCTGATGAAGCTACGGTCACACTAGGTTTTGCTAACGCTAGCCTGGCTTCCGTTTTTTCTGGATTTACAGCGATACGACTACCAGTCTGGTCACACACGTAGAAGAACTAACCTTGTGGAATCAGCTGATTATAACAACAACACAAGCCGTTATGAAGGAAGCACTTCTCTTCTTCTTCTTCTGCTCATGAACATTTTCCATGAGACTTATAATAGCGTCATGGGACCAATGAATTGAACTATTTATGTTGACCTTTGTAAAGGATTGTTTTGGTCTTCTTCTTCTTGTGACCTCTTTCGCCTTTTGCCTTTCGCGCCACGAATTGTTATGAAAAATTCATTCCCAAGCCGATATAACGATTATATGACATTTGATCACAATCAAATCATATTCAGGAATGGTTATTTCACAATATGTGGTTTTATTTCAGAAATTATTGCGAATTTGCCAGATTTTTTTGCTATAAACAATATGCTTTATACACAACTCCCACACGATTTTTCACTCAAACTTGTAATCTTTATGTTAATTTCCTATTTGTAAAAGTTGTAAAATCATTTTTTATGTTCAGCCATGGTTCAGCAATCATTACTGATTGTAAAGACATGAAATACAATGTCTTAAGTAGAATATGAACTGATAATATGAAGTAGTATCTGTCATCACTCATAGCAGCAGAATCTATAGGACCGAAATGTAATATCGTCTGTCAGCGATTGTCGCGAGTGTCCAGTCAAGTATGGTGTAGTCTATGGGTGAATCTTATCCTTGTAGCAAGCCTTGGTTACTGCGGTGTTAGTGTTGGTGTTCTTGAATACCGATCTCGTTCAACATGAATACTAAACAGCGTGTTGAGGTGACTAAGGAGGATGACGTGAATATTTCCACTCCTAACCATGGTGTACCAGTGAGACTTTTAATTGTTTTTCAACCCTTCTCGAGATGGTGTGGAGATAAGCTCGCTAAGGCTGAGGAAAAGGTGTAAAGGGGCCAATCAGTGACGTGTCGTTTGTGCTTGAGTAAGTGGAGATGCATGAATATGTCTGTGTTTCATCGTGTGTGTGTGTGTGTGTGTGTGTGTGTGTGTGTGTGTGTGTGTGTGTGTGTGTGTGTGTGTGTGTGTGTGTGTGTGTGTGTGTGTGTGTGTGTGTGTGTTTTTTTTTGTGTGTGTGTGTGTGTGTGTTACATCCCCACACATGATTCTGGCCATCCTTTACACTCACAATCAGCGGGTCGTACATACTTAAGTAACACTCGCTGCTCATCTATGTAAGTGATTATATAAAAGTGGCAGCTACTTTTTGATGACCTACCATTTCCTTCATCAAACCCAATGTCGAGGGTGTGTGGGTCAACGGCCTGGTGACTCAGAGGACCACCTACTACGACTATGAGGACTCGCTGGCCTAGAGACGCACAACCATTTTCGCGGATCCCAAGGTTATTTTTATCCTCTCTAAAGCCTGGGACTTCGACCTCAGACTCCTGATGGTATCGGGTTTGCAAAGGTTTACTGAACCCACGAGAGTGACCACATCACACGTATGTAAGAAAGGTGCTGATGGGAGGGCAGGAATGGACCATCATTTATTATGTATCAACGTAGGTGAAAGAGAGAGAGAGAGAGAGAGAGAGAGAGAGAGAGAGAGAGAGAGAGAGAGAGAGAGAGAGAGAGAGAGAGAGAGAGAGAGAGAGAGAGAGAGAGAGAGAGAGAGAGAGAGAGAGAGAGAGAGAGAGAGAGAGAGAGAGAGAGAGAGAGAGAGAGAGAGAGAGAGAGAGAGAGAGAGAGAGAGAGAGAGAGAGAGAGAGAGAGAGAGAGAGAGAGAGAGAGAGAGAGAGAGAGAGAGAGAGAGAGAGAGAGAGAGAGAGAGAGAGAGTGTGAGAGAGAAGAAAGAGCATGGTGTGTGGGCTGGGACGGTGGGAATGCAGGGCCAGAATGAAATCTGACACATTGGTCTTTCACATTATTTTGATAAAACGTTTTCCACTCTCATCTTGTATTATGTTAGTACTAATTTGTAAAATCTTGTAGTACATGTAACGTAATAGCAGTCGAACAATTAAGGAAGATTTCGCTTTCAAATTTATATTGAAAACAGTTATTCTATTCATTGGAGTTCATATTACATGATTCATTATTCACATCAACATTTACGTTAGAGCACAAGACAAACAAAAATTAACCAACTACCAAATATAATTACCTTTTCAGTTTCTTTTCGTGTCCTCTTGTATTTCGGTCGTCTCACACAAATAGATCATCTTTCAATTTTTTCCAGACTTTTGAGACTATACACTGCTATAAAGTCTCCCCTAGAATGTTTTTCTTCATACGGTAAATTTCTCAGACTTGGAGCCGTTTTTATAGCTGCTCTTAGTATTCTCTCAATTTTCCTTATCCTTCTTTTTGTGGTGTGTGTGTGTGTGTGTGTGTGTGTGTGTGTGTGTGTGTGTGTGTGTGTGTGTGTGTGTGTGTGTGTGTGTAATATTAATGATAATAATGATAATAATATTAATATGATGGGGGGGATAACGAGTGTCGTATGAAATGAAGGGGAATAGGGACTGGTGGGTCTGACGAACAACTGGGGGTGATGGAGAGGTGATGGGGGGATAACAAGGGTAGTGTTGACGAGACGGTAGCGGTGATTTGTAGTGAAGTACATACCGGACAGAGGCGTTGAGTATTAATGAAGTACACAGGGGACGGCGGCGGTGACTTGACGTGAAGTACACAACAGACAGGGGCGTTGAGTACTAGTGAAGTAGACGACGGGACGATGACGGTGACTGGTAGTGAAGAACCCACAGGACGAAGGCTGGGGGAGGGGAGGAGGCAGTGGTTAATAAGCTGACCTAGGGAGCGCCTGGGTCCATGTCTTCACCTGGTGAGGCCAAGACGGGAAGTGTGTGTGTGTGTGTGTGTGTGTGTGTGTGTTGTGTGTGTGTGTGTGTGTGTGTGTGTGTGTGTGTGTGTGTGTGTGTGTGTGTGTGTGTGTGTGTGTTCTAACAATAAATTAATTATTACTCGAGACGCAATTCTATGAGTATTATTAATTCACCAATATAATTATGCTGTCAGGTAAGTTACGAGCGTATAATTATTCATAAGATAATACCACTGAGCCTTTGTAGGGATATTTTCAACACTATAACGTGATCTCCTAACTATTACTAACAAAGATCTATTATGGATGCACCGAACTCACACACACACACACACACACACACACACACACACACACAGGTATGATGAGAAAAATTACAACTTCGGTGATAAGCTGGAATATGCAGAAGTAATGTAATGTACTGTAAAAGAAGAGAGAGAGAGAGAGAGAGAGAGAGAGAGAGAGAGAGAGAGAGAGAGAGAGAGAGAGAGAGAGAGAGAGAGAGAGAGACGGGTGTAGTGTTACCTGAGGTTTCCTTCCATACTGTAGTCATGAGTACTAGGTTTAATTATGAGTCAGTGTCAGGTAACAGGCCGCCACAAAAAGAAGACACCACAATGCTGAGTCAAGACAGATGAATGCAGGTGATATTTAAGTCAAATAACTTATATAATCAGTTATTATTGTTTACATTTGCATTCCATGAACATTATCACTTTCTTTTTGATCAAATGTGAGGGAAATTAGTACGGACATATTCATCTAATAAGATTTAGAATACCTTAATGCAAACCAAACTTTATAGGCCTAGTAGGTAGTGGTAGGCCTTATCTAACCTACCTACTTGGTACACATTTGCTACATCGTGTAACTGATTCCTTAGAAAAGGATTTCTGTCAACAAGTTATCCCAAGGACTGTCCTTTTGTATTAGAATGCAGAGGAGGGGCTTCCCAGACTCCTCACTCCATCACTTTTGGTCATTTTTCACAAGCCGCAGGGAATACGGTGATAGTACATTAATTAACTTGCAGCTCCCACCATATGGAGAAACATAATTGTATGGAAGGAATTAAACTCATGATAAAAGTATAAATAAAATAAAAATGTCTTGGATTACACTTAGTTTCAGAATTGTGACCACTTAGCTTCCTTGCTTTACCTTGCAACATTTAGTTTTTCCTTTTGTACCAACTCATCAATCAACTGACAAAGAAGTTGTGAACCATTTGTTCTGGTGTGAGAATTAGTAGCCAAGAGTGCTGATCACTACAACATAACAAACACTCACATCATAAGGCCATAATAAACTGAGTAATTACCCTGAGTGCATTCCCACCACCCTTACTGAGCCTTAGGTGACGTAGGTGATAGAATACAACAGATCTAAATATTTTTTTTAATACAAACAGGAAAAATATTGAGTAAGATATGGTGATCTCCCATAATGCTCACCCACACCTGTTGGAATGATAACATGATGTTATCTTTACATTTTCATTGAGTCCCTAAGTTGCCTAGCTTTCAAACACAACGCTAACATACACACATCTACTGATGAATGGACACAAAAAGAAAATACAAATCCTTGAACTATAAAGCTGTAGAAAAAATAAATAATTAAATAAATAAAATTATATATATATATATATATATATATATATATATATATATATATATATATATATATATATATATATATATATATATATATATACATACAAATTTAAAACAAGTACTGTACTGAAGTTCAACATTTGGGTCATGGCAATCACACAAGCATTCTTACTAGACATTTCTTACCAAAGATTACAAAAATGTATGATTGGTACTTTATAAAAGCTAAATTTTTCTTACTTAGAATACTTTAATCTGGTCCCCAAATCTTGAATGTACGATCAAAGGAACAGGTGGCAATAGTACCATCAACGGGTGAAATGTCAACTCCCATCACCTTCTGTCCATGGCCTTCCAGCGCACGCATGGCCTGGAATGAACCATGGCACCACAGACGGACTGACCCATCATAGGAGCAGGTAACAATGTACTGGCCTCCTGTTCTATCATATCTAACACCAGTAACAATACCAGTGTGTGCAGGAATGGTGTACGTGCATCGCCGCTGCCTCACGTCCCATATTCTTGCCGTGTTGTCCTCACTTCCAGTCACTATGTGGTAACCATCGGGGGACCAATCAACGGCCAGCAAAGGATTCTGATGCCCTGAAAGGAACATTACACATCGGCCTATCCTGAGATCCCAAACACGCCCATAGGAATCCATGCCTCCAGTTGCTGCTAATGATCCATCACCTTGAAATCCTATGCAATAAACAGGTTTTGAATGACCTTCCTGGAATAAAACCTCTTCTTGGACCTCTAAGTCCCACAATCTCCAGCTATTGTCATGAACACATGCACCAAGGAACCTTCCGCTTGGATGAAAACCAACTCGTGATACCCGGGATTCAAAAGATGGAAATTCAGCAAGTGGTTCTTCACTGCTTAAGCTCCATAATTGAACACTACCATCACGTCCACTTGAAACTAGATTCAAAGCACTTGGTTCCATGGATAATGTTGCACTGGGATGCCACACAACACTATCTACATAACAGTTGTGACCACTTAAGGTATGTTCTTCAACACACTGTGGCACCTGCCAAACCTTCACAAGTCCACTCCAGGAGCTTGTTGCCAAGAGTTTCCCATTAGGACTAAAGCTACAGTAAGATATAGGTCTTGAATCAGCATTCTGACTTCCCAAAAGACCAAAAGATCTTAATCTGTTTTGAACTTCTTGTCTCTTGGCAGTGCGTGTTGCTTCTGGGACTTCATAGTTGAGATGTTCACTCTTCAGCCTGGCTCTGGCACGGGATATGGAATAATTGACAATAAACATTCGTGCCTCCTTCAAGGAGTCTGGTCCTTCATGGTACCAGGTTTCTTCAGGATGTTGTTGATCATGTTCTGTTGTGTCTCTTTCCTGCTGCCCCACTCCAGTTTTCTTCAAGGCATCTTCCCCCAAGCGTGACAATAACTCTTTCAGCCGATTCCTGCGATCAGCAGGACCTTCACGAAACAAACAGATTGGCTCACCCAATAGCCTTAGCTGCTGCTTTACCTGTGAAAGAAAATCTTTTAAATATTCAAAACAAAACTAATTTAAACCCTTAGAAGCAATGTACACACATGTAGATGGGTTTCTAGGGTGCAGCAACATTTGGTGGGAAGCAGAGGGCTTTGATAACCAGGCATCTAATTGTGATATCACCATAACCAGTAGCTATGCCAAGCAATATCTGTTGTGGAGACTTTTTAGCCTTCCAGACTAAAGCAAAAGTCTTCTCAATAATTAAATGGAATAGAAACTACATCAGAAGACACAGATGCTATAACCAGGGAGGTTATTGCATCTATGTCTTATTTATGAATAATCTAACAATGACATGTTATCAAACGGTTTGATTTTCATCTCTTTGATGGAAGCCGAGGCAATTGTAGTTGTAATGAGAACACTGTTCAGCTCAGTGCATTATGTTGTTATATTGTCAATATTTGGAATGTTTATAGGTTTTTTGGTCTTGTGATTTAAAGGAATCTTATTATATGTAATATGTATGTCACTGCATGGAAACAACATTTTGAGCACTAAATACATGTCATCAATACCTCCATGTTCTTTGCTGTTTGCCCTTATTTCATTATTCACAAAAATCAATCATATACAACAATTAAAAGCAAAGTATATCTACACAGAAGTGTATGACAGGTAAAGGAGATGTAACACCACCGCACCTCATTGTCATCCGTGGTCACGTGTATCATTCTGGCACGACGCTTCCTTTCAAACTCCTCCAGTAGTGCCTTCTTTTCATCCAGCATCTCAGGCTCATCCAGCTCCATATATTCATTGCTGGTGTGAATATTAGATGCAGGGGCCGGGCTTCCAGGGGAGGCTGGCTGAGAGTCTCCCTCACCTGCGGCAGTCTCCATAGGTGCATACCATTGGCGCTCCCCATTGCCAGTGCCACTCCCGCTGCCTCCCCCAGTCTGGGGTTTGGGGGATTCTTCACCTTCAGACATTGCTGCTAGATTTTGCGATTACTGAAATAAACACCAGCATCATTTTACATATCTTGTGTAATGACATGCATAGATAGACAGGAATATAATAGGATCCTACTGTTTTGGCCATTCCTCTAAGAAGTTTCTAAGAAAATGTATCATAATATATAGACAGATGAGCAAATATATAAAGATAAACATAAATACAATAAAAACTGTGATCATACATTAAGCAAAAAAATACTTTAGCATGTTTGGTCCAATTTCCTGTCTTATTAAATTCTAGCAATGTATCATTAAATCCTGAAGTTTAAATTTGAACCAAGATAAATAAGTTTTAACACTTATATTTGAGATGAAGTACTGAAGCCACAGATTGTAAAATTTATTTTAAAAATAAACAAAATTTTGATGTCATAAATATTAATTATAATCTTGGAGTTAAAAGTGAATAAAAAAAAATGTTGTCTGGCCTGCGGCTCACCTACACTCACACTGTCCTGGGTATCTTCAACTTAAACCTAATGCCACGTAAAGTTCCCTGATTATATGAAAAAATCTCTAAACAGCCAAAACTGTTAAGGGTTTTCTTATATCAAACTCAACACCATTTTGAAATCATACATAATGTGTCTAATACTAAGTTACGAGATCATTAAGTGGCATTTGATTTTGTTTAGAAATGCCCTTGACCATTAAATTTCAACAGTGGTTTAGATCAATTTGTCTCAGTAGATTATAATTAACATTACAATAAGTTTCCAACATTTCCACCTTCATATCATGGTGGTGTATATAATTATCCTAAATGTAAATAAAGACGTGAATCGTATTTAAGGAACGATGGGGATGCTGTGTACCGAAATAATACGAATCACGATGATGCTGACCATATAGCATAGCCATGAGGAAAAAACATACAACATAATATCACTAGGTAAATGAAACCGTAGAAAAATAAACCCAAAATAACATTAATACATGATTTAGTGAGGACTTCAGAATACCTACAAGCCTACACCTACACACCTTACTAAACAAACACTTACAACATCCTTTCAAAGCAAACGTTTCGCTCCAAGGACCAAGACTAATAATAAATAAGGTTAATTACGATCACTGTGACCTATGTATGATAATAATGGTTATTTACAACGATATTAACAACACTCACGAGACACATGAACCACCACCACAACACAACACACTGGAGCCGAAATTGTTGTTTTTTTGTATTCGTTACTATAAAACGTATATATAAACAAATTGAGACAATATTCTGTAGCTTTACCTCACCTTTTTTATGATAGATTAAACATTTCATATCATATTCATACAGACAAAACTAGGTGCAGAAAGAAGAAAAAAAGAAATTTGAAAGGCCATTTCAAGATAGTGAACATGGTATGGATTGCAGCATAAGACTTGCTTCTTTAACTTTTTACCACTAGTTTAATAGGTTATGTACAAAACGTCATGTATTATCACATTATTATTTGGAATTGGCTCCCTCTGCATGGCTCCACAATGTAATTTAAATAATTGATTAACAATAAAATTACTATAATATAAAAATGTTAACCTGGTAAAGTAATTATTTTTGGTTCACAATATATCTATCTATGTATCATAATTAAATTAAATGCAATATAAATGTGGACCCGTTGAAAAAATACAAACATTGGTGAAAACTGTGTCAAAACATGGAAAGGGCATAAGTTTGATATGTTTGATTGTTTATGTTCAAGTATCATGCAGCTCTCTGGACTTAGAAAAACTCGACAGACGCATCACATTCCCGGACGTATTGCAGCGTTATTACTAATTTCCGACAGGTAGTGTGATCATTGAAAATGTTGTAAATAGTAAGAGCAACAAGCTGAGGGTAGCCATAACCATCTACTGTTTAATGGCATAAAGTATAGTAAAATCAAAGTCTTATGTGCGGAGTGCTGAATGAGAGATTGTATAAATGGATTGAGAAAGTGTGACTACTGGGTGAAGAACAGAATGGTTGGATAACATATATGTGTCACCGTAAAAAGACCGCTGACTCCTGCGGAATGTATGCATGACATGCGAGCTGCCACTGGTGATGGGCGTGAACCAAGGATTATATACAGTCTCTGTATATAATTCTTAGTGTGAACCGTGTGATTTTCCTTATCCATGTGACTTCTGCAGCTGTCACACTAAGCCGAGTCAGATGGTTAGGTATACAAGCCTTTTTTTTCTCTTTAATTTGCCACTAGATTTAGTTAATGAAAATTCCTGAATATAGTGATGATGCTAAAAAAAAAAAAACCTCAGTGATAGATTTTCAATGCATTAAAAAACTTTGATGGATTAAATGATGATGTTGTAGGTACTGTATCTGCAACCTGCTGTGATTGTTAAACTTCCCTTATTTTTATTTTCTAGTTTAAGACTTCTATTCTCTACTATGATTTCAATGTCTAATTGTGTATTTTCATCAAATTTCACTTTAGCTGAATGAGATTGAAGATTGTAAATTTCACTTTTACTCAGCCACTTAAGCAATGTACCATGAGCAAAAAAAAAGGAACAGCATTTGATGTTGAAATTTTGCAGGAGATAACAGGTTTCATGCCAGAGGAAACATGAGTGACAAGACTCAGCTGGTGGTGGCGTGGGGTGGCCTACTGGTATCTACCTGGCCCTTAGACAGAGTGGTTGAAAATTTTGTGCTGAGACTACCTCCAAAGTAAGTACATATTTGTCAGACATTTGAATGATACATTGTTTGATTAGATAAGCATTCCTCAGATAATATTATGGATCTTTTTTTTTGTTTTTTGTTTTCGTTCTTTGACAAACCCATATCCTCTATTTGATCTAACCATTTCATTGTAACTGACTGTTTTTTCCTTCCCTATATTTTTCCTTGCCTTTATCTCTTTGCTCTGCCATTCGCTTTTTAGCTTAACATAGCACCATATGAGCTTTGACGTCTGCCGCTTACTTTATTCACAGTAACTCACTCACTCATCCAGTTTACTCATGGTATTATCTTTTGACATAATCGATATTCACATACAGCCACCCTCTCTTGGTAAAAAAAAGAAAAATATACTATGCTCGTTTGTGGAACACTGGATGATGTGTTTGACATGTCATCTTGCTAAACTACTCCATATGTGTCATAATATTTATAAGTAAAGTCACCATATTATACAGAAGCTGTCTTGTAAAAAGATAAATGAATTGTCATGAATGATATGTCAGGCACTTTGAGTAGTGTTCCAAAAACTAATATTCTAAAGTCTAGAATAGTTTTCTGTGACATTATACTACATTGTACATTTTCTTGTAGGTCACTCTTGAGAGCCACAGACACAGCTGTTCATGGGCTTATTGGAGGTTTCTCCTACTGGTTGGCGTGCATTATCTGTCCTGACCTGGTGCTAAATGTATTTATGCTGCTTCCTTATCTTGGGTTTGGTTGTGGAAGTAATAAAACTGAATCATCAAAGGATTCTCTACCACTCAATGTGTTCTTCAGTTTCTCTGTTGCCTTCATGATCTCCTCTTGTATTGATTTGGATCACATTATTAAGAGTGTGATCCAAATTATGAATGTAAGTTGGTAATGGAACTTTGTATTATGATAAAAGTGACAAAATATAAAGTAACAGTTTTACAGTTGACTATTGAAAATGCAATGCATTCATTTTAATCAATATATGAACTTCAATGTCATGAAATATATATGAATTCAAGACAGAATATTTTTATTTCTATACTGATGGCGTTGGATAACACAGACTCAAGCTGTTATGCTTAATCACAGAAGTTGAGATGGGTTGCATTCATTAATTTGGAGAGCCCAGTACTACCTGTCTTTCACATTTTCCGACAGTTTCCTAAGCAGAACACCTGAGGTGAATGGCTGTACTGTACTCTATAATCTTAAATAATCAATATGTTATTGATATATCTTTACATTAATGTTAAACTTTCTCACCAGACCCAGTCACCTGCCCCATGGGAAAGAGGATGGCTGCACCTCTCCTTGCCTCCATTAACTTTGACCTGCATCTTATATTCATCAGCCCTTGCCTTTAATTCACTTTGGTGTGTCATATGTGCCACACTTACCATACTGAGCATCTTGAGTCACCATATACGTGATGGAGTGCATCATGGATTAGATTTTTATCCTCTGGGCACCACCTCCTTATTACCATATTGGCTCTATGTTGTCCTTACTCTCATTTTACCAATAATAACTAGTCATCTTTCATCAGTTGTCATTCAATTCGTAAAATCTTCACTAGAATCACCTGCTGGTGATATTTATGTAGCTTGAATTGTGAATCATCATTGTCATCATATTGAAAGGTAAGAACCATATTTAGTTAAGTTAACTTGTGTTACTTGATGGCAGCTCATTAAATTGACAGACATATGCAACATTAATGTATAGAATCACCATCTTGTATATAACCATCATTCAATTTCTTATTATCTATTCAGTTGCAAGTTGGGACAACCCAATGTTGATGGATTGCCTGTTAAAATGAGTCACCCATTGATTTCCATGTTTCATTATCTTTGATTGCCAGGTCCTCTCCCAACTAAAGTGACCAAAAATGCCTTCAAAATAACTGTATCCATACAAAATTGCTACCTAACCAACACATCTCCGTTGTGTCTATTTTCCCACAGTAAAGTGTCTCCTCTCATTTACACCATTTTCTTTACTCCTAGACACCTTGAACAGTGTAATTGTGGACTGGATATGTACCTTATTATTGTGCCATTTATAATTATATTCACAAAGACAAATCAATTTTTTGTATTGCATTATAATCAATAAAACCTATTGAAAGCATTTATATTTTTACCATGCGTCTTCTATGTAACAAGTTGTAGTGCTCTTTTGGTTACTAAGGAATCTATACGTCACAACGCTTCCATTCTGTTCCCTTATGGTGTATGGTATTGCCTTTGCAGAACCATCCCTGTTTATTTGTTACTTGATCTCTCTTAATTTTATCCTCTTACTCATTTTTTTCTTCTTCATATTTTACAAAACTTATATAGACTGTATTACATGTATTCTGCCTCTTGGTTTTGATATTCAAAAAACAATGTTCCATAATCTTGTCAATATTTTTTTTACTTATTACATAAATTTATATATAAAAGTTACGAGTAATAAACAGACAATTGGTAGTCTCCACTCTCCAGCTAACTCTGGCACAATAAATGCACATAACGTATTTTCAATCTAGGATCTGATGCCTTTTTTAAGTTACCAGTATCAAATGATGAGGCATTCAGTATTTTATATTTTGCGTTCGAAGCTTTGTTGTTTTATGTTTGAATGAATCAAATGAGCATCATTTCGTTTATGTTGCCGGTAGGTCACTTCAATCCTGTCAGCAACGTGGAAAGGTTATATAGTGCCTCTACTGGAACTTGAGCCCTTTGTAGAAGGAAAACAATGCCTTTGGTGTTTCCACAAGGTTATCAGCATTGTTTTCATCGACTTACTGTAACTTGCGGACTTATATCCACCTCCACAATAAGGTAAACACACAATTTTCCTCCGTTGGGCTCATGCAACGTTTTCTTAAAGGTAAGCTAACTAACCTGGCTAAACCTATCTTAAACTATTCCAACCCTTAATTTACGGTACTACATGAGGCTATCTACTGGCATGTTATTTGGTGAGGTTAGAGTAGGTTAGATGCATAGTTACAAATGTAGATTAAGGTTCTAACTGCTAATGTGTTTCTGCGCCTTATTACTAATGTATGTGTGTGCCTAATTGCTAGTATGGTAGTTTGTGGGTTTTGGGTGTGACATAGAGCGTCATACTGAGGTATGAATGAAGTTACACTACGTACTGTAGTTTATACTAGACTACCAGTAATGCTGGTACATCGTAGGAGGTGAAGGGGGTTGCTGGTGGATCTGGTACAGTACTCTATTTTTTATTTATTTTTTTTTATTTTACATCTTCACCGGAACGCCCTAGATAATTCAGGGTTACATTTTTGCATTACCTGATGCATTTTGAGAAGGTTCCGTCGCAAATTCTTAGTTAGTGAGATATTCAATGTTTTCTGTGAAACCTTCTCTTCGAAAAATTGTTTTGTTTGGTTTAAACAAGGTTCTGTTATTTGTCAATATAAGTTAAGGTTTGGTTAGATTAGGTTAGGTTGATTTAGAAGATATCAAATGTTCTCTATGACCAAAAGTAGGGAGTTGGATGAGGTGCAGAGGCAAGACGCAGACATAAATAGACGCCATTATGGGGAAGATGCAAAATTTAACTTTTTTTTTTTTTTTCTTATCCATTAAATGGGTACTGACCAAGGGCAAACATAAATACGTTAAAAAATCCCACTTGTCGTCATACCCTGTAAAGAGGACAGTAGGAGAACTAGAAGTAGTGGGTGGAGATCCAGTTTAGTATGAAAGGTGTCTTGACACTCCTCTTTTGAAAGAGTTCAAGTCATAGACAGATGGAAGAAAAGGCATAGGAAGAGAGTTCCAGAGTTTACCAGTGTAAGGGATGAAAGAGTGAAAATACTGGTTAAATCTTGCATTAGAAAGATGGACAGAATAGGAATGAGAAGTATCTTGTGCAGTGAGGCCGTGGAAGGGATGGAGGCATGCAGTTAGCAAGTTCAGAAGAGCAGTCAGCATAAAAATAGGGGTAGAAAATTGATAAAAGATGCAACATTGCATCGGTAACTTAAAGAATCAAGACAGTCAGTTAGAGGAGAGTTGATGAGACGAAAAATTTTAGACTCCACCCTGTTTAATAAAGCTGTGTGAGTTGAACCCTCCCAAGACATGGGAACCGTACTCCATACATGGACGGATAAGGCCCCTGTACAGAGCAAGCCTAAAAGCCTTAAGGTTGCGAGTTTGATATTGACTTGCGGTAGCTTCTTCATGGAAGGGATAAGACTTGTTAACCCTACCAGAACTATATGGTCTATAGGGAGGGTTATTTAATCACCTTTAATCCTGGGAGGCGTATAACTTATGAATACAGTGGTGCCTCTTGATTCGAACTTAATTCGTTCTTTTCGGCTGTTCGAATTGAGAAATTTCGAATTAGGAAGCAATTCTTACCATTGAAATTAATGTTAAAACAATTAATCCGTTCCAGTTTATTTTAAATAAAAAATACTAAATAAAAAATGCATTTTAACTTACGTGGATGATAGTAGTTGCTGGCACAGGTGGATGGTGGCAGAGGGTAGAAGGATGATTACTGCTTGGATGGCGAGTCCCCCTCCATAAGAACAGAGGGCAACTCAAAAGCTGGTGTTTTCTCTCTCTTCTGTTGTTTACTTTTTTGTCTCTGGTGTTTCTTCTCGTCTTGGTCTCTTACTGGTTTCTTTTTGCACAAGAAACCTATCCAGAGTGAATTGTCTCTTTCTTTTTTGGAGAAGTTTTCTGAAGTGAGACATAACATTGTCATTCATAATGTTCACTGCTCTATTGCTGACAGTTAGGTCAGGGTGATGCTTTTCAATACACATCTGGAGTGTACCCCACATGCTACAGATTTTTTGGACTTCAGCACTTGAAATATCTTCCCTTTCTTCCCCGTCCTCTGATGAACTCTTGATAGCCTGCTCTATATCCTTCACCTGTTCCTCCTTCAGCTGAAGAAAGTCTTCTGTGGTTAGTTCTTTGTGGTCCTCCACAAGCTCCTCCCCATCATCACTGTCGACCTCCAATCCCAAACCTTTGCCAAGTGACACTACCTCATCCACTATTGTCTCTGCTGGTGCCTCCCCAAAGCCTTCAAAATCTCTTTCAGCCATACAACTTGGCCAAAGTTTCTTCCAAGCTGACCTTAGTGTGCGATGAGAAACCTCATTCCATGCCTTGTCAACGAGGTTTATGCAGTGGAGGATATCAAAGTGGTCCTTCCAAAACTCTCAAAGTTAAATCGGTGTCACTGGTCACTTGAAAACACGTTGTAAAGAGACCCTTGGTGTATAACTTTTTTAAGTGTGTGTGTTCGGATTGCAAGACCGCGTTCGGATTGGAGGACACATTTTATTCGCCAAATGTGTTCGGATTGGGAAGTGTTCGAGTCAAAGGGTGTTCTAATCAAGAGGTACCACTGTATTAACAATGGCTGTTACTTCACCTCATCCTTAAGACAGCAAGGCTTATTTAATAGAATTATGTACATACATAAAATTTTCATGGAAACTCATATGACACAAGTCAGTGGCTTAGAGGCTAGCGGTTGGGCATACCAGCTTAAGGTCCCGAATTCGAATCACAGTAGCCGCTGGTCACTTTTCTTTGGTAATGCCGCCAAGTGGCCTAAGATCACCCACATACTGCCATAACACTATCCTTGATGGGACTACAAAGTAATATGCACAAGGAGCTTCCACGGGCAGGGTGAACCTCTCAATATGAACTAAGGAGTCACGTAAAAAATCTAACGTGCGCTACTAACGGGCGGAGGCTGACCATCTAAGGCCTCCATTAAGCCTACTGGTGCTACAGGTTAAGGACATAGAAGAAGAAAAATCAATTAATTAGTTAATAAAAATCTGTTTAATTAAGACAACTACCGAAGCTGGGATTCTGTCCCAGTGATCAACAACTATAACATTGAAGTATGACTTACAAACAATTATATTACATCTTCATACTTTTAATTTCATGCCATTACCTCTTGTTACTGTCACATTATTCATTGCAAGGGTTTGGACTACATTAAGCGCACCTTTGGGGGGCCCACTGTATTGAATAGTAAATTGCATTAAGAAGTTAATGCCATTGAGAAGATTGTTTGTTTTTTGAACTTTTTTTTTTTTTACTCATACAACAATAGTATGAATCTTGCAAGTATTTGCAAAATTTTATCTTTGGGAAAACTACATAAAATCATGTAAAACAATTTTTTTTTGCAGAACATTTGTCTTGGAGACCTTCACGGATTGCCATGAGGTGATGTAAACTCTTGGTTGAATAACTGGTTAGTAGACTCCTCGCTCTGCCTCTATGAGCAAGCTTATACACAGCCTGTCTACAACCTTTACCTTGATGTCTGTGTCATCTTAATTATTCTATAACAATGATTGACTCATGAAACCTGCTCTTTTCATCCATTATCTTATGCACTTCACTATTTTTTTTGCCCTTCCACTTTTCTTACACCTGCAGCCATTCTTAGGAAAGTCATTTCCAATACAGGTAAGAAAATACTATCCCATAGATTGTTCTTGTTGCTACTAATCATTCTACCATTCAGTTTATTATTCAACTTACCGATATCTTCTTTTCTGAGATTTTTTCTTTTAGCTGCTCCTGTTAAGAGTCACCACTGCAGATTACCCATCTCCATCTCATCCTGTCTTCTACATCTTCCTCTGTCACACCAACCACCTGCATGGCCTCACTCATTACATCCATAAATCTCCTCTCTGGCCTTCCTTTTCTCTTACCTGGTGGCTCCATCCCCAGCATCCTTCTCCCAATATACTATGTATCCTTTCTCTGCACATGCTCAAAGCATCTCAATCTCGCCTCTCTTACTTTGTCTCCAAACCATTCTACCCACGATGTCCTGTCTTCTTGTCAGTCCCACGGCTCAAGACCTTACAACATAGGTGGCCTCACTGTCATCTTGTAGACTTTCTCTCATTTCTGCAGATATCCTTCCATCACAAATCACTCCTATTATTCTTCTCCCCCACTCCACCCTGCCTACACTCCATTTATTTGAACAATTGAACCCAGATATTTTATCGATCCATCTTCACCACCTCTAATATCTTGCAGTCGCATCCTTCTGCCCCCCCTCCATCTCCTTCATGCACATGTTCTGTATCATTAACCATTGTTGCCAGTAGGCTTATTGAGGCACAGATGGACTTGCCTCGCCTGTTATTTGGCATAGGTTGTAGAATTTTTATAGTGACACCTCTATTGTTTACGTTCTCTCTTGAATATGTTGAGAATGTGTGAGACTTATTACTGCTACAGTTTCAGATGCATATTAACGTTGTAAGTCCCATCTGAGGACAGTATGGCAGAAATTTGGGTAGTCTTTGGCCACTCGGTGGTGATATCAAATATTGAAAAGTGGTCAACGGATATCGGGGATTTGAACCCAGGACCCTAGGCTCCCATGCCGGAACACTGACCACTGCACCACCGCCTCCCCACAATGTACACTGTCTCGTTCCAAGTGAATTCTTTTCTTTTACTAGTGCAAATAACTGATCGTACAACTTTGTCAGTAAAACATGTGATTTGAGTGTTGAAAAATATAGATATATTTATTTATTTTATTTTATTTTTTACATGGTGGGTCTTAAGCTGTTAAAGAATCCCATTCAGCATCTGTGACATCAGGATTTGTTCTTGGTAATTTCATCTTTGTCTCTGGCTCGACTTCTTGGATAGGCATTTTTCTTTTTGAAGTATTATTTACTTGGGTGAAGTCCATTTCTTCTAAGTTTTCACGAACTAGGAGACAATTTAACCTAGATTTCAGGTATTCCTGCAGAAAAACAAAAATTCTGTTGGGCATTTTATGACAAAATACTAACACTAACTAGTACTATTATCTGTAATAAAAAAAACAATCATAATGAGGATGATAGATAGTTAACATTGTTATTATAGCAGTAGTGGTGGTGGTGGGTAGTAACATTAGTTTAGTAAGGTAGGTGTGTGTGTGTGTGTGTGTGTGTGTGTGTGTGTGTGTGTGTGTGTATTCACTGTCACAGTCTGCTGATGGTCTCTCTCGAGACAGCCGGCCGTCCCCCTATGGAAAGAGCTCAGTGCTCATGATGACCAATCTTTGGGTTGGACCGAGACCACTTCACACACAACACACCGGGACAGCGAGGTCACAACCCCTCGACTTACATCCCGTACCTACTCACTGCTAGGTGAACTGGGGATACACGTGAAAGGAGACTCGCCCAAATATTCTCCGTCCGCCCAGGGGATCGAACCCTGGCCCCTCGGTTATGAGCCGAGTGCGCTAACCACTACGCGTGTGTGTGTGTGTGCATGTGAGTTTAGTAAGGTGTGTATTTGTGTGTGTGTGTGTGTGTGTGTGTATTTGTGTGTGTGTGTGTGTATGTGTATTTGTGTGTGTGTATGTGTATTTGTGTGTGTGTGTGTGTATTTGTGTGTGTGTATTTGTATGTGTGTGTTTTTGTGTGTGTGTGTGTGTGTGTGTGTGTATTTGTGTGTGTGTATGTGTGTGTGTGTGTGTGTATGTGTGTGTGTGTGTGTGTATTTGTGTGTGTGTGTGTATTTGTGTGTGTGTGTGTGTATGTGTATTTGTGTGTGTATGTGTATTTGTGTGTGTATGTGTATTTGTGTGTGTGTGTGTGTATTTGTGTGTGTGCGTGTGTATTTGTGTGCGTGTGTGTGTATTTGTGTGCGTGGGTGTGTGTATGTGTGTGTGTGTGTGTGTGTGTGTATTTGTGTGCGTGTGTGTGTGTGTATTTGTGTGTGTGTGTGTGTGTGTGTGTGTATTTGTGTGTGTGTGTATTTGTGTGTGTGTGTGTGTGTGTGTGTGTGTATGTATTTGTGTGTGTGTGTGTGTGTGTGTGTATGTGTGTGTGTATTTGTGTGTGTGTGTGTGTATTTGTGTGTGTGTGTGCATTTGAGTGTGTGTCTATTTGTGTGTGTGTGTGTGTGTGTGTGTATTTGTGTGTGTGTGTGTGTATATGTGTGTGCGTGTGTGTGTGTGTGTGTGTGTGTATATATGTGTGTGTGTGTTTGTGTGTGTCTGTATTTGTGTGTGTGTGTGTGTGTGTGTGGTATGTATGTGTGTGTGTGTATTTGTGCGGTTTTTTTTTTGTGTGTGTTTGTGTGTGTATTTGTGCGTGTGTGTGTGTGTATGTGTATTTGTATTTGTGCGTGTGTGTGTATTTGTATTTGTGTGTGTGTGTGTATTCGTGTGTCTGTGTGTGTATTTGTATGATAATAATAATAATAAACGGTATATTCAAGAGACTGTGTGGTGTGGTGTGTGTATGTGTAGTGTGTGGATATGTATATGTATGTCTATGGTGTGTGGATATGTATGTGTCTGTGGTGTGGGTATGTAAAAATGTGTGCACGTGCATGCAAGTGTGTGTGCTACTCCTTTTAGTCATGCAAGTTATACATGGAGATAAAAAAACAAGATCTGTTTTCAGAGTTCTGGAAAACGGTAGTATTGCTCCTGAAGAAGAGATGAGGAACCAATTAAAAAGAGGAAACACCCATCGAAAGAAGATTAAGTGAGTCTGAGTGAGATGGAAAGACAGTGAAATTTAAGAGAATGGGAGAAACAAAATGTAATGAACAGCAAGAACTGGAAAATACTTGCACATAGTGCCAAGCCCTGACACCAACGAAATTACTTAAATAGAAGAGGAATAAGTATTATTGCTATTAATGGTAGTATTAATAGTAATAGTGATGATACTAATTATATAGTATGGTGATCGTGGTAATATTAGTAGCAGACTCACTCTCTCTAATATTTTTGTGTATATATATACTAAGTAGTGCATTAATTTAACATTTCACTTAACTGGAAGTATTCATCATTTACACTCACTAGAGACAATCAAATATTATATTTACAAATATACTAGTCAGGTTAAAATGGGAACCAAATTATAGCATTCCTTCCTTACCAATAAAATTCTTCATCATTGCATAAGATGTATTGTACTTGCAACACATGTTAAAGATTATGGTGGTAAGGTGTTGAGTTGGTAAAGATCCTCTTTGAAAAATTCTTGGAGGATACAGCTTTTAAGAAAGTACAGTTGACTTCATAGGTCTATTCCCACATTCAAGGAATGTTGCAGGATTGCAGTGACCTCCATAATCCTATTAATTACATGTATCATAGCCACCTTGATATAAATATTATTTTAATGTATGTTATATAACAGCAAGATACATAAATCATAGCATTAATTAATTTCTTTGTTTATGTTTAACCCCTAGAATAAAATGGTTATATAATTAATTTCTTTGTTTATGTTTAAGAACCTCTAGAATAAAATGGTTGTATAATGAGTGCCCTATGATTAGAACTTTATTATCTATGTATAAAATGAGTTCATGCTTACCTTAAACACAAGCTTCCTTGATGTTAGGTTATGAACCCTCAAAAAGCGATCTAAGGAGACCGAGAATACTAAGGGTTGTTTAGGATGGACAATAACATCTCGCACAGCACCAGCAAATCCTTTGTAGACATGCACAGGCACATCAGGCTTGCGTCCTCTCAGATCAAAGAACCCCAGACGGCCATGAGCTGTTCCAACTATGACTTGCCTGAGGAGAATATTAAAAGTATTTAAAAAAATGCATACATACTTGCTAAAATAATGAAAACTATTTCAAAAAGCTTTACCTATGGTGGTAGGCTGAAAAAATACTACCACAGTATTTCTTGTTGGTTATAAAAGCTGTCCAAGAGGGTTGAAGTGAGTCTTCTAGGAATGTAAAATGAAATTTTTTTTTCTGAAACATGACTTTCTTTCTCATTTCTTCCAAAGCTATTAGAGATATCGGAAATATCATTGCAACATCTGATAGAGCTAATTAAACTCTACAACTGTCATTATGAATATTTGTTCTATGACTAATAATTACACAGTAAAATTAAACCGTATCTTTTTTCAAAAACAAATTTCCTCCTCATTTTCTTGAAAGCTTTTAAAGATATTGGAAATATCATTGCAGCATCTGATGGACCTAATTAAATTTTACAATTGTCATTATGAATATTTGTTCTATGACTAATAATTACGAAGTAAAATTAAACCGTATCTTTTTTCAAAAACATAAATTTCCTCATTTTCTCAAAAGCTATTTGAGATACTGGAAATATCATTACAGCATCTGATAGACCAAATTAAACTCTACAACTGTCATTATGAATATTTGTTCTAAGACTAATAATTACGCAGTAAAATGAAACCGTATTTATTTTCTAAAACATAAATTTCCCCATTTTCTCAAAAGTTATTAAAGATATTGAAAATATCATTGCAGCATCTGATAGATCTAATTAAACTCCACAACTGTCATTATGAATATTTGTTCTATGACTAATAATTATGAAGTAAAATTAAACCATATCTTTTTTCCAAAATTTCATTTTCTCAAAAGCTATTAGTTATTGGAAATATTATTGCAGCATCTGATAGACCTAATTAAACTCTACAACTGTCATTAAGAATATCTGTTCTATGACTAATATTTACACGGTAAAATTAAACCGTATCTTTTTTCCAAAACATAACTTTCCTCCTCATTTTCTCAAAAGCTATTAGAGATATTGGAAATATCATTGCAGCATCTGATAGATCTAATTAAACTATATAACTGTCATTATGAATATCTGTTCCATGACTAATAATTATGCAGTAAAATTAAACCGTATCTTTTCCAAAACAAATTTCCTCCTAATTTTTTTGAAAGCTATTAGAGATATTGGAAATATCATTGTAGCATCTGATAGACCTAATTAAACTCTACAACTGTCATTATGAATATTTATATGACTAATAATTACATAGTAAAATTAAACCGCATCTTTTTTCCATAACATAACTTTCCTCCTCATTTTCTCGAAAGCTATTAGAGATATTGGAAATATCATTGCAGCATCTGATAGATCTAATTAAACTCCACAACTGTCATTATATAAATTTGTTCTATGACTAATAATTACACAGTAAAATTAAACCGTATCTTTTTTCCAAAACATATTTCCCCCTAATTTTTTTGAAAGCTATTAAAGATATTGTAAACATCATTGCAGCATCTGATAGACCTAATTAAACTCTAATACTGTCATTATGAATATCTGTTCCATGACTAATAATTATGCAGTAAAATTAAACTGTATCTTTTTTCCAAAACATAACTTTCCTCCTCATTTTCTCGAAAGCTATTAGAGATATTGGAAATATCATTGCAGCATCTGATAGACCTAATTAAACTCTACAACTGTCATTTTGATTATTTGTTCTATGACTAATAATTACGCAGTAAAATTAAACTCTCTTTTTTACACAATATAAATTTCCTCATAATTTTTTCCAAAGCTATTAGAGATATTGGAAATATCATTGCAGCATCTGATAGACCTAATTAAACTCTACAACTGTCATTATATAAATTTGTTCTATGACTAATAATTACTCAGTAAAATTAAACCGTATCTTTTTTTCCAAAACATATATTTCCTCCTAATTTTTTTGAAAGCTATTAAAGATATTGTAAATATCATTGCAGCATCTGATAGACGTAATTAAACTCTACAACTGTCATTATGAATAATTGTTCTATGACTAATATTACATAGTAAAATTATCCTGTATCTTTTTTCAATAACATAACTTTCCTCCTTTTTTTTTCTCAAAAGCTATTAGAGATGTTGGAAATATCATTGCAGCATCTAATAGACCTAATTAAACTCTACAACTTTCATTATGAATATTTGTTCAATGACTAATAATTACGCAGTAAAATTAAACCGTATCTTTCTTCCCAAAATTTAATTTCTTCCTAATTTTTTTGAAAGCTATTAAGAGATATTGGAAATATAATTGCAGCATCTGATAGACCTAATTAAACTCTACAACTGTCATTATGAATATCTGTTCCATTACTAATAATAATGCAGTAAAATTAAATCATATCTTTTTTCCAAAATATAAATTTCATCCTAATTTTTTTGAAAGCTATTAGAGATATTGAAAATATCATTGCAGCATTTGATAGACCTAATTAAACTCTACAACTGTCATTTTGAATATTTGTTCTATGACTAATAATTATGCAGTAAAATTAAACCGTATCTTTTTTACACAATATAAATTTCCTCCTAGTTTTCTCGAAAGCTATTAAAGATATTGGAAATATCATTGCAGCATCTGATAGACCTAATTAAACTCTACAACTGTCATTATGAATATTTGTTCTGTGACTAATAAGTACGTAGAAAAATTAAACCGTATCCTAAATAGCTTTCGAGAAAATGAAGAAGAAAGTCGTGTTTTCAGAAAACCAAAAACACGACTTTCTTCTTCATTTTCTTGAAAGCTATTTAGTGGTGCAGATAAAAGCAATTATTCACATGAATTGTGCAAAATGTGATACAAGCAATAATTTTTGCATGGTGGTTCCCAAGGGTCCAGTCACCAAATCTGCCTGACGTGCCACTTGAAAATCCAAGATGGTGGCCAAATTTTATTTAATATGCCCAATTCATACCATTTACAGTATTCCAAGACTTCTAAAAGTAGTAAAAATGGATCTGGCATCCTGAGAAACATATAACTAGACACCAAGATCATTCAAATTCATCAACTACATACATTCCTATGGGAAAACATGATTTCGGAAGATAATTTTGGCGGCTATCTTCAAAAATGGCCGCCATCTTGGATTTTCAAGTAGCACGTCAGACAGATTTGCTGTTTTTGAGAGATAGGCAGAATAGGAGTGGCCAGTTACCCTTCCCTATCTTAATCCCACAGATCAGGTACCTATCAAAACTTAAGGCAGCCCTGCTACATCAATATAATTTGGCCAAGGCCAAGGAGTGGTAAAAGAATCCTTGGAGATGATGATACCTTAGGAACAGAATATTACCATTTTCCTAAATAATGAAAGCCAATCTGTTATAAGGATGCAATGATTTAAATGTCTGCCTCACCCATTAGTTGAAGGTACTGCACTGATGCGTGTGAGAGGAGAATCTTCCCATTCAAAACTGATGGTTGGTCTCCTTTGTCTCTTAGGATCATACAGACGAACCTGAAAACAAGAATGTATAAGAAAAGTGTCCAATGCTTATCCAATCAACAAAAAACAAAAGCAAATGCAATACAACATTCAAAACTGGAAATAGCACTATCAAACAAATCTGCAGGCAGACAACTTTAATTTATGGAATAAAACAAATGCAGCAAGTAATGAAAGTTTCTAAAGTTCTTGTAATTATTCAAAAAGAAAACTAGCAATGCATGTCCCAACAAAAAATAAGATAATTATTGATTAAGAAAAACTACAAAATTTAAGGAACCAAATACTATAATGCAAGATATAGCTGAATGATGGAGGTATGACAAGTGTTTAAAGATAGAGTGCAAGGTGTATTACACCATTATTACATAGGATTATGAGAGCAGGAAGCAACTCTGACTTTTATGCATTATTTTATGGCAAATTTAAATAAAGAATAAATAAATGAATAACAACGGTAATAGAACACCAGTGTTTAAAAAGACATGCATCATACCACCTGATGTGAAACAGGCACAGCAATAAAGAAAAAATATATATATTCTTTGAGAACATTTCATACATGTTTGTGTCTGGAAGAAACTGCTATACTTCGTTGATCTCCAAGAAATGAGATATCTGTAACCCACACTGGAACACGTAACTCTAACATGTCGGGCTTGACCTGAAAAAAAGGATTGATATTCGTAAATAGTTTCAGCGGAAAAGTACTTAAAAAATATTTGACATCAGTCAAAAGATATCAAGTACATGAGAATAGTCTTCCCTTGAGAATAGTCTTCCCTTGTGTTACTGATATATATGAAAAATAATGGTGGTTATATTTAATATTACTTACTATATAATTTTCATGGCCAGATAATTACAATTGACAGAGCTGATTAGCCCTGCAATGGGAGCTACATGAATTCTACCACTTTAATTCCTGCAGTTTATAAAAGGCAACAAAAAGGAAAAGAAAAGACAAAGGGGGAGGAGAGAGTAATGTCTTGTCTTGGTTAGCCCTTTTAGGGGGATAATAACCTAGTATATTGACAGATGTACAGGGTTAATAAATAGTAAGACTTACATTTTTAGCAGTGAATATAGCTTCTTCAGGTCTCTCAAAGTCCCATAAATGAAGGTCTGACTCTTTCCCTCCGGTAGCAATCACATTTGGAGAGTTTGGATCCTGTCTCATCCTTGTCAGAAATTCTCCTTTGGCTAAGGCATTTATTTCCACAGCACCATCACTATTCCAGAGAGTCACCTGGCCAGACTTCATAGCTGTGATAGTGGTGCTGGGGCAAACAAAATAGTTGTAAAATTCAACATACACTAAGGAATGAATATGCAATACAGTTTTTATGGAACATTGAAAGAAATAATCAATGAATTGATCAAAATTGATCAATTGATCAAATCATCCATGTGACAAACCTAGGTCTTAATTATTATAATACAATGAAAAACTTACTCATTCAATCTTCCTAGTGACACAATAGGTCCTTCACCAACATCTATTTTTCTTGAAGAAGCAAAAGCCTTCGCCTCTGTGTCAAATACTCTGACAGTCTGATTGCGTAAGCCCATCAAAATCTGAAATAATACCTCTTCTAAAAATTAAAGGGTATTTAAATAAAGTTTTATTCTAAACCCCCACCAAATCTTTCAAATTCCATTCTATGGTTACGATATGAAAATCCAACCTTATATGAAAACACTTATGTCCAGCATTGTTGGCACCACTTCAATGACTAATATACCAGGTATGTCCTGGTGCTATGCACTTAATGCTACCTATCAATCTGATGCCAAATGCTAAGTATTCCCCCCAGGGATGGCCATGGCAGATGAGTTTCCATTATTGGTAACATGACATTATAATCTTTTTAACAATTGTGGGTGTCATTTACCATGCATTCAATATCCTAAGGCAATATACAATTGTTTAGAATATGCTGTGGGTTAAGATAAATCAAACTTTGTATGCAATAATAAACAAAATATTTATTACAATGACACCTTGAGTAAAAATTGATTGCTTTGTAAAAACTATTCTATGTAATCACAATCATGTAAGTGATATTTATGTGAGACTAAATAAAATCTTCCTTACCTCACTCTCCTCTTCATTTCCCCATGCCACCGAGGTGATCTCTTGCTCACGATCTAAGGCTTGGATCTTATGGAAATTCTTGTGTATTACTGCCCTTTGATTAAGGTTGATACCTGCAAATTTCAATTACACTTTCAACTGCAATTATGCAAAGTACTGTGTCTGGTTATAATGATGGTATACCTATGACCAACTAGTCAACCGGGTATCAGTTGGCCAAGCAATTAAAGCAGTTAATCTTACCCAATCCCTAAGATGCATTACTAGTTAAAAATCTTTTATGTTTTTTCTTAAGTCATTTATGTCTTTCTTGCCACAAAATAGATGTTTTACCACAATCAAAATATGCTAATTATGGAATGACACAAAAGAACAGCAAGACAATGACTACATTCCTGTGATTACATCCAAGGCAAGGATTGGCTACATTACAATGTTTAACAAGTTGATCAGATCTTACAGTTATAAGTTACCTACCATTTTCCAGCAACTTTGAACCAAATGAAAATTCAATATAGTTAGGAGACTGTATATGGAAGATAGGATTGGTTAGGTTATTAAATGGCATTTGATTCTGTTCAGAAATGTCATTCACTGTTATGACCGACACATTCACAATCTAATGGGAAGAGGCACCTCTTACGAGCCCTAGGATCCCTTGCCTCTTTTGCTATCACTAAGTAAGCTATCACTAGATAAGCTACCATTGATACCAATTTCAGTGTGTATATCACATCATTCTGAATATTTATTTATTTATTTTTATGACATTTTATCTGGCTCCACTCCGCCAGGATCTAGCGCTCTACAGAGCCTACAAGAAAAATTATACAAAAAATACAATTTGTTTGATACATGGTCTAAATAGAAAGTTGAATTATGTACTAATTTACCATAATACTCGAGTAAATACAAAAATATATAAAAAAGAATACACTTACAAATTAAGAAAATGTATGCACAGTATTATGATTAAAATAAATAATTTAAAATTAACAAAAAATTCATAAAATATACACCTCAGTAATGACCATATCTTCTAGATCATAACATTCTGTGAATATGTTTAATGGTTGAACAGATACGACAAATTAAGTTAGCTGTAATATTGATTCTCAAGAATTGAATCAAGTTTTCTTGGTGTGGTGAGGTGAGGTGGGTCAAAGTAAGGTAAAGTGGGAGTACACACTATAGCTGTGCACAACTGCAGACACTCATCTCCCAGTCACATAGGTCTTTGAGCCTGTGGTGGAAATTAGTCTGGTATACTATTATGTGATGAGCCATGGAAAAAAAAATTTTTATAAAAGTGTTTAATCATACTCAAGGAATGTGAGGAGTAGTACGGTGTCAAGGTAGCAGCTCACTTGGTGCCGTGACCAACCACAAGTTTACTTTTAACTAGATTTATTTGAACCACTACTGACCTTTCAATATTCCAGCTTCTGTGCCAACATAAACGTTGAAGTCCGTCGCCGCCTGCACTTCCATGTTTGTACTGAAATAAGTAACACTCAAACGTGCAGTCTTCTTGGGAATTTGATGGGGCCGTGCAGGCCGTGGTGCCACAGCCTCTAGTCCCCAAAAGTGCAGGTTGCAGATGAGTAAGTGGATCAGATCATGTGAGTTTACCTGTGGCCTGCAGCCTTGTTGTCGTCACCCACGTGTTGTTGTCACTGTTGTGGTGTTATGGTCCGTCTTCCTCGAAGACTGAACTTTATTTTTATAATGCAAACCAAGTTTAAAACTACATTTTCATTAAAAAAAAAAAGTTACATAATATGTGGTAAAAATTTAATTCAATAAACGTGTATTTTTTTGTTTGTTTTTTTAATTATAATGCATAAGGCAGTAAAAGGGCACCCGTGTTCATATCACATATCACGCATATGTGTGTGTGTGTTTCACACATTACACACCCTCATCCCCTTACTCAAGTTGGACAGTGACCACTCACTGTCAGTCAGTGCGAGATTCGAACCCACGCCTTGATGGATGATAGGCGGGGACGTTGACCACTGACCCACGGGAGTGGATTTGTGATAATCCTAGCTTAAATATAAGAGTATAGGTCTAGCTTATACGATATTATAGTAATATCAACTGCACCCTGCAATATCGCAGTCATTTTGCGCTGATTTGTGGCCGTCAAAGTTTAAATGAGACACGATAACTATGATTGAACAAGTCCTGTCAACCAAGCATTATTGTACTAGTCACAATTCACTTTTTTATATAAACTTCATCAAATAATGGTTCTCTTAATTTTCAGAGATGTTGAATACACAACACGTTATTATTTTTTTTTTTTTTCCTTATGGAACAAGAAGTGGTGCTCTTCAGTGACTCAAACCTATTCCTTCACCTATTTTCTAAATAGGCAGACAGCTTACCAGATAACTTTCCTCTCTCCAGTAGCAGTTTTCACTACAGATGAGACAATAAAATCATCAATTCCCCAAATTGAGTAATTCATTCTTAATAGTAACATTAAAATAGTAGTAGTAGTAGAAGTAGTAGTAGTGATAGCAGTAGTAGCAGTAGTAGTAGTAGTAGTAGTAGTAGTAGTAGTAGTAGTAGTAGTAGTAGTAGCAGTAGCAGCAGCATACTTAGATTACACATGTTTTTTCACTTTCCTATTCAAATTCTAAGGTAGTTTTTCCATACTACATGGTATCCCTTCTTTTGGCCAGCTTCGGTTGGAGGGAGGGATGGGTGGGGAAGAGTCTTCCACTTTGCTGTCCTTTAGGCTCTAACATGTAGATACTATAGTGGTAGAGTTTAGCCACACAGACAGCCTCACTAGATCCAGTAGGGCTTTTGTTGTCTGTTCTTCCTTTGTAGACTACTTTTGTGTGCATTGATCACCAAGGCCCAAGTAGAGTTTGGTCGACGTTGACTGTCTCGTCACTAAATGACTTTCCTCCTTTTTAGATAAATTTCTGGTGTTTCTAGACATCGTATACTCCTTTCAAGTCTCCTCTTCATAGGGTCCACTTTCTATTAATGATTAATCTTCACATTTCCTTTTTATTTGGTAGCACTTCTTCATAAATAACAGCAGATTGAGCCCCAGTGACAGTGAGTAAAACATTTTTTCTTACTTCAAACTTCATATTCTTCACTTGATGTCTCACAGCTACTACAACTGTGCCTCGTATTTTTAAACACTGAACATTTGACTTTAAATAGGTAGCCATCAGAGAGCTGCAGCTTAAGTTTAAACCCGATAGGGAACTCAACATACACAACCTTTTACCAATCAGATCATAATTATTACCAAGGTCCAAGTGCAGTTTAGTCGATGTTGACTGTCTCATCACTATACCAGAACAAGGTAAAATGGAGACTTCTGCTACTGCCACTCCCTCGGGGAAAGTATTAGGAGGGAAATGAGGCATCAGAGATATGAACATATAGATAGATAGTCCTCCTAAGTCATCACTTATAAATTAAAATTGTCTTAAGCATCTTCCAAGGCTAAAATTATCCATGAAGAAATTCAATATACTTTTATTTGTAGTGTTCTTGTCCATGAGAAAATTTTATTACAACTGTTTTGCTCTAAGCACACGCATGTACACGCACCCTTCCACACACACAATTAGGTATTAACACATGCACACACCAGAGGTGGGCACTTCCGCAGACCGTAACTTTCGCAATTGCGGAAGCCCAAATTTGTTTGTGGATTTGTGATTGATTGGAAAGATGTGGATTTGCGATTTCAGATATACTTCTGCAAATATATCCACAAATTCTAAAGTGGCCGTTCCGAGTTATAACAAGATTCCTGCACAGCTGTATGTACTGTCAGTGGTGAGCAGGACACGCTGCTTTTTTGCCAGTCTGTCATGCGCTCAGTTAACAGTATTTCCAGGCTTTGAAAACCCAAGGACCCACTAACTGTACCTGCCACTCCAATAAAATAGGGAAAAAGCTAGAGTTGGTGCTCAAAAAAGTAGAAGAGCAACAAGCCGTTGAATCAGGCCATTTTTTCCGCCCTTTTTCCATGGTAGATATGTGTATTAACTACAATACGGCCATCTCTAGCTCTGCAGTATTGGGTTGGACATCATGAAAGACAAAGGAGTAAGTCTGACCTCAGACAATTTTGAGAGATGAGTATGTATGAAGAGGAACGTAGACCTGCTCAATAAGTTGTTGTCACCAGTGGACTCTTGAATGAGAAGCCTGAGGACTGAAGGCCTGATACCATGACAATAAAAAGTATTTTGGAGTGTCGTTTACTAATTGATACCAATTAGTTTGCACCTACTTTGATCAATTGAGTGAGGAGCTACTGAGAGGAATAAAGTTAAATGGGACCTATAATATTAGTGCGGCTTGAGGTGTAGGTACAAATACTAATATACTAAATTAATTTACATTAGTGATTTACTAAACAATAAATCAATTTACATTACAAAGTGCTTTACTATATTTTTGCACTTTTTGCATTGAAAACATAACGTTACTGGTTTGCGGTTACAGTTTTGGTGTTGTGGAAATGCAAATTTCAAGGAAATTGCAGATTTGTAGTAGCAGAAAATAAGGGTTAGAGTATATGCAAATGCGTTTGCAGAAGAGAATTTTCACTTGCAGTGTCCACCTTTGGCATGCGTGTGCATGCACATACACATGCATGCACACACACACACATTATGTAAAAGCATGCATACTTACATACATTGCAAGCGTACCAGTTAATTTATTCTCATACATACAATCATATATACTTGCAATCACTTTATAAACACAATGAAGCTCACAATATGCCTCCATGCATGTGTCGCATGCAAACATATGTACCTAACATAAACTAGTACATAATGCTGATCTGTCACATGTACCTCCTGCATATATCTTTTAAAAATCACAGTCTCAATTGTGAGGAAACCTTTCCCCACTTTACATACACAATTGTACAAAACTCATTGAAGCTCATGTGTACACTATACCAATTATTGATTTTATTACATAAATATGTATAGATACATAAGTACAGTACTCGTAAACTTAAGATTTAATTTCCCGCCACCCAATTTGCTGGACGAAAATTCTCATAAATCTAGCAGCCACTCCTGGCCACCATCTGGCAAGAAAAACGTTCACAGCCTCTCAGTAGCCTATGGGATTTCTCATAGAGGGGTATTGTATAGATTTGCTCCACTGCCTTCCCCTCTATACTTTTGGGACCAGATAACCTCTGTTCTTTGCACAAGCATGGATCGATTAAAGCTCAAAAATTATGAGAAAGCCCATGCCTTAAGCCTGTTAAGTAGTGTAGCGACTGCTATTAGTGTCATTAGTGCTATTAATTGTCATTTATAGCCTGAAATGGGTTGCTACCACCCTATCCTGGATGTTAAACCTTGGAAAAAACACGGCAGTGGAAGGAAGAATTAAATCTCAAGGACTGAAAAACTGATCAGATGTTTTTCGCATCTCCTGGCAGGCAGGAATTCACCCAGCAAAGCAGATGGCGAGTAATCAAATCTAAACAATGGAATTTATTTTTCTTGTCTATTTTTTGCGGGCACTGTATTTGCAAAACCAAGCCTGTCAATAAATATTACCTACATTTTCAAATTCATATCTACCAATCCATACATCATTTAAAGACTTTTTTGGGTTGACATTTTTGGGCAAATATATAATCCATAAATTGTATGTTCTTTAAATTACTGCACCATACAACAATTTAAACTCGAAAGTATCTGAATGTTGAAGTGATACTAGTATGTACTTCAGTTGTATAATAAATCTTAATAATTTACAGCCTTAATCAATCTAAATTCCTTACATCTCATCCCTATGAATGAGTTCTACATAATACTATGGAAAGTTACCTATGAGATATTCAAAGTCCACTTAGAGGCAATAATACACAAGTGAAACTCCTATGGTATCAAGGGACTAGGATGGACATAAAAATGTGAGATGTTATTTAAATCAATATAAAATTACTCAAAGCTATGTCTTCCTTTCATAAAAGCTATCACTTCATTTTGATTTTAATATAAATATTTGCTTGACAAAATACATACACAGCTTCATTGATTGATTTATTGACACAAAGATTTACTTCTATAAATGATCATGGCACATTTTACTTACTGGAATAAGTACTCTAACATTCTGTTGATCTTCTCATGCTTGGTTATTCTAATACACATGAATCAGAAAAGCTGACCTAAGATTTCCTCAATATCCTAAGGAAAAGATAAGACAAATAGCTCAAAATATATCTATGTATATCTTAAAAAGTCGTTAAAATTTATGTAGTATCTGATGTCACCAATGTAACATTCCATTGTTGCATTCACAAATTATATCGTATATATGTCACACAACCTTTTTTTTCAAAGTATTGAATATGACTAAAGCAGCATTTGAAATGTTTTGTTTGGGACACACATATTTATATATCATTCCTTCATAAATGAGCATCAATATGAATAATGTCAATTATTACAAATAAAACAATTATTATGTAATGTCATGAGTAAATAATTTTTTTTCTTCAATATTTCAGCAGCTGTCTTCATACAAGTGTTATAAATTTGGTGTTCTCGATCTTTGACAAATTCTAAATTGAACTTATTAGTGACAAAAATGCCTATAACTTAAGATACTGTTTGAAGTGATTTATTAACTTGGAACACACATGCAGGCAGAAACATTCTTCATTATGCATATATATATATATATATATCAATGAAGTACCTCACAATTTTTTATAGTAAATTAATTAATCATAAAACCTGACCACAAAATCAAAATAAGTTATTGTTAAAAGATTGTTCAAAAAGTCATGTAGAAATGCACTACAGTCAAAGAAAACCATGTGTTTAAACAACTTATAAGGTCATTAAGCTTAATCACAGAAAGAATATTAGTAAACCCCATCATTACCAAGAGTAAGAAATGATGGCAGAGCATTCTGTAATTATAAAAATTAAGCCAATATTCTTCACTACATTTTAGCTGGTATGCCTATCAAGCAATTCTTTATAGAGCTGATATATCTTATAAAAAGAGAGAGAGAGAGAGAGAGAGAGAGAGAGAGAGAGAGAGAGAGAGAGAGAGAGAGAGAGAGAGAGAGAGAGAGAGAGAGAGAGAGAGAGAGAGAGAGAGAGAGAGAGAGAGATGGGAGGGGGAGAGAAAGAGAGAGAGGGAATGTTGAAGACAAATGTTGGAGTAATGGAGTCTTTCATTACCTATCCTTTTCCTAAAATGCCACCTCTCCCTTATTACTTGCTCCATTTTGTTCATATTATATACAGCGGTATTAACAAGAGATCAAATACTGCTGCCCTTTATTGCTCCTGCAGTATTAGTCACTGCAGAGAGTATAAAACAATGTTGCCTTTTCCTACTCGTGTAGTTTTAGGGAGTAAAACGTTGAAGCACTAATTGGGTATTTACACTGCCCAAATAAAATAAAGCAAAAATATTTGTCATTAGTGGAAATTATTGATAGGGCTGATATGTGGCTTAAATGTTATAAGAAATAGGAACATTACCAAATAACACTGATGATTTTCCAGTGACAATACTGCATGTGTATATTCAATTCTTTGAAGAAAAAAAAATTAAATTCTTGAAAAATATCCATCATACTGCATGTTATAGCTTCTATAAAACTCTGACAAAAATAGTTTTACTAACCACCTAAAATTAGATTTCTAATTTTCATCAGCAAGCTAGAATACTATAAATTTGTGACAATTTCTAACAAGACTGGAAGGTATTCATGCCTTCTGATGAGATCCCTGATGAAAATTTGGCAACACGCATCAGTATGCCATACAATTTTAACATAAATTCCTTACTACTGTTAAGTATTTTACAACAAAATAACCAACATTAAAAAAAATTATTATATATCTGAAACTCTGCTGTACAACAAGTCGCCAATTTACACGTTTTGATCCTTGAACCGATTCGTATTGATTATTGAACCAATTTAATTTCCATATAGTGCTCCAAATATAAAGTGCAATAGCAGCAAATTTTCTTCAAGTCAAAACTTTCCCATTATGCATAAAATTTTCCAGTTCAATTAGAAGATGCATACCAACACTAGTTCAATAAATATGACCATATGCTGTGCACATATGGTAATAGGAAGAAAACTTATTGCCAAGGTCAACTCTCGTCCATTTCTACACTGTAGCACTGTGGTGATATGGAATTTGTACCTTATCTCAATGTAGCAGATTTGCAGAACACAACTTGAAGCCACTGCATGCTGCATTTATAGTTTTTATTTGGATAAAGAGATATGCCCAGAGGAATTGAAGACAGACACCTGAAGATGTTTGGGAATGGAATGGTACACATGAGAGGGAGTTAGTGTTGGGAAATTATATAGCAATGGTATATTTGCAGGGAAATCGATAGGAAAGGAGATGTGAAGTTAAGTTTAGAAAAGACATCCTGGGGTCATTCCTGTCATTGCAATCTCCTACAGTGTGCTTCCCAAAGGCAAGTGAGGCATTAAAGAGGATGATAAAAATAAAAAAAGGGAATCAGTGGACTCAACAGTAGGATGATTTCCAGCCATAGTAAATGGCTTATAAAGATTGAAATAAATTACCAGAAAAGCACTAGATGTGAACAAGAAGGCAACAAGGCAAATTATACGACAGATCCTGATACAAATTTGTTTGCATGCAGATGCATCACGGGTTTTTCCTGTAACTCTGGTAACTATATTCAAAAGTATACATTCTTTGGGAAAGACATGAATTTCACTGAAATATATTCACTTATAACTTACAAATACAATCGATGAAAGATTGTTCATCATAAAGTAAATTGACGACTGGCTGCATTTCTAACATATGTGATTCAATGTCATAGTTACAGAAATATTTGAAAGAGGGACAGTCCTTTTAAGACTACAGAATGGGGGACAAAGTTAGTCAAGGGAAAGTCTTTTATACAATGAGACAGTGGATCCTTCTGCTGAGACCTATGAGACAGAGAAAAAAAATAGATGCAGTATCAAATGATAGTTCGGGTAAACTAACTTCTACCTTTGATGGAGGATAAACTATATGAGCAGAGTTCATAATGGAACTATAACTGTAGGACTGCTATTTCTGTAGGAGGAAGTGCTACGACTATTTTAATAACACATCTTTCTTCCATCTTGATACATGACTTTATGACCCGACCCCATGTGCTTCTTACTCATCGCTTACTGCCATTTCTTCACTTGGACTCCCCGAAACTTCCTTTCCATCCTCTATAACTTCTTCCATGCTTGCCTCTCTCACATCATTTGTACTTACTGCATTTTTACCTGCAGATTCATTGGTTTCATCCTCTTCACATTCATCTTCATCTTCCTCATCATCATCTTCCATTAACTTTCGAGCAAGTTTTACAGCATAATACTCATTGTAATGTTGTTTCCTCTTCATTTCAAAAATTTTTCTTTTCTCTGAAATAAAGTCACCATTTTAATGCCATTATTTTCACATATTTTAATTTCTTCCTTTCCAAATAGCTGATCAATTTCAGATGATCCATAACACTACAGGAAGACTCTCGATTACACATGTTTATTTATCCAACACATGATTATGAGGACATTTTATAAATGTCACTAATACAATTTCCTGAGATGTTGGTGACTGAACCAAGAGGCATTGAAGTCAAATAACTTGATATACACTGTTCCCTCTATTTACAATTGGGTTACGTTCTTGAAAACCCACTCGTAAACCAATCAATCGTATACCAAAGTATTATTTCAATGGGATAAATAGGGATGTGTTTCAGACTTGTCTAAAATACCCCACATGCTACATTAAATACACATACATACAGTTGAACCTTGCCCCTTCATTTCTGACATACAATTAGTGTCAGCCAGAATCCATGACTTCATTTGTTTTGCCACTAATAGATGATTAATTGCCAGATTTGTCAACTCTTTGATGGAGTCATAAAAATCCTATAAGCCAAAAAAATAAATCCCTGTGTAATAGTAGCGTAGCTATGAATTTTGAGACTAATTCATAGCCCCACAGCCAAACTTTTTCCATGAATTAACCTTTACTTGCGTAAACGTTACGTTCCTAAGGTACTAGAAATGATGGTGTTTGGTCATATTTCTCATTAAAACTTTGTGGTTTTGTTAAAAAATATTTGAAATGAAAGTCCTGATGTAATTGTAAGTTTTGGTTATAATTATAATTCATTAAGCTAGTCAGTCAACACAAAATTGATTACATTCCAAACAAATATCGGCTCTAACTACATTAATTTATCATTTAGCCTTTTTTTTTGTAATTGTAATTGTAATGTGGAGGAGAAAAATGTGCCAGGCAACAAAGGCCATACGGCACTATTTTTTTTTTTTTTTTTTTTTTAAAGCATATCTCATGCATTTATAAAGCCACAGCACAACAACTTATATACACCATTCTCCTTGTGCGAAACTTTTAAAATTAGCTCAGGGACAAACCTATATTTAGGATTCTTTCTAACTGATATGGCTTGATATCAGCACAACAATAGTAAAATTATTTTCACTTTAGGTCTTATCAACATACCTTTTTCTTCTGGACTTTCTTCATCTTCACTTACATCCTCCTCTTCTGGCTCTATTAATGCCTTGGGAAGTTCATTACCTTCAAGCTGAATTCTGTAGCAGAAAAAAAGTATAAATAATTATTCAAAACATTTTATTTCTCTTCATGTAACAAGCACTTTCCATGTTCCTGGAATAGATGACAAAGTTTCAAATACTTGGGTATTGATAGAGATGTAGCAGGGTACATAGAGATAAAGGTGAAATATATAAAAGGAAAATGTTTTTTTGGAAGCTGTAAAGGATGTTTGATGACTGTGAAGGCAAAAATGGTAATGTTTGAAAAGATTGTTGTGCCAAACACTTTGTATGGCTACGAGGACTCTACTGTAAGGACATAGATAAGAAAAGAAGATTGACATGCTGGAAATTAAGTCCTTGTAAATGATTATTGGAGTGTGGTAGTGTGACACAAAAGACAGAAAAAAATGTGGAAACTGGCACTATATGCTGGAGGGTAGATCAGGGATTTTAAAAAAAATTTATAAATAGAATATGAGAGAGATAATAAATAAATAAAAAGTTAAAGGTCCAAAGACAGCAGACTAAATTTTGAAGGAAAATCCAAAATACAGATTGAGTGAGGAAAGAAAACACTGGATCACAAAAGCCTAAGAATCCAATAGGTTGAAAGATGTGTATAGAAAAAGAGTGATTTACATGATGGTCTATGATGGGGTGATGCACCACTGATCACTGATATCCCATACTTGCACCCTGGTCCTGAACCCCAAACTATTATACTCCTACACTACTCCATCCATCATGTTACACAACAACAAAACAATCCTGAATAAACAAACTTAATCAGAAAATATTTCCTGCCCTATTTTCCAAATCTCAAATGTATCTTATTTTCATTGTATTACGTTTTTTCCATAAAAAATATATATACACATACATGTATATATAGTATATAGTATATATAATATATATATATATATATATATATATATATATATATATATATATATATATATATATATATATATATATACTATATATTTTTTATGGAAAAACATAATATAATGAAAATAAGATACATAAGATACAGCCACTGATTTTAACCATTTATACAAGCCTATCTATCTATTCATCAATTAATATACCATGCAAAACCCTGTGGTAGGGGCTACAAGAACTCTACAACCACAATCCCTGCCATTTGTAGAGGCGACAAAAGGGACGAAGCAAGGAGTCTGGGAAGCCCCTCCTCTGTATTCTCTCCTATGAAAGACAAGGGGGAGGGGAGAATAATGTCTCCTTGAACCTTGGTGTGCCTTGTTTTGGTTACCCTTATTTAGGGGGATAACACCCAGGCATATAGTTACACAGATATACCATGCTAACATCCCTCCAAAAGGGGGATAGCCAAGACAAGGCAAATAGGCATCGAGGAGGAGCTTCCGCGGGCAGCATGAGCCTCTCAACAAGAAATTAAGCATCACTTAAAAAATCTAACCTGCACTACTAACGGGCGGAGGCCGACCATTCAGCCCTCCATCAAGCCTACCGGCGCCCAAGGTTCAAGACATAAAATGAGAGATATTACTCTCTCCTTTCCCTCTGAGCCCTGTCTTTTTAGAGAAGAGAAAACAAAAGGGCTTCTTAGACCCCTCGCTCCTTCTCTTTTGATAGCCTTTTACGGCCAGCAGGTAATACTGTTGTATCATAACTTACTTTTGGGCCAGAAGATCAGCATCCAGTCCATCATGTTCCTCATCAGATTCACCTTCATTGTACTTTGCATATGGTGTCTTGGGCTCTTCAATTTTCATATGACCATAGTCTTTGTCCTTGGGATGGAGAGTTGCTAGAATGTTCATCTCATCCCACTTGGTCCCTTTTCTGATTGCAAGAAAACTCTAGTAAATGGAAAAAATTCTTGAATTTTAATTATAGCAGCAAATCTTTATGTACATAACAACAAAACATAGCTACAGACACAAATCCTAATTTGAGGGAAAATAGGATATTAATGATATAGGTAAAAAAAAAATTTTTTTTTTAATCCTACTATAAAAAAAATTCTTGATCACAACAATTTGCTAATATTTTTAGTACATCAAACACTTTACAGATATGTAATCAATTAAAAAGTACATAAATGAATAATTTTACCCATACAGAGGAGGCGATAGCCTAGTGGTTAGCGTAGGGGGGCATACCAGCTGAGTCCCGAGTTCGTGTCCTGCAATGAGCTGGCCACTTTTCTTTGGAAAAACCGCCGAGTGGCCAAAGATCACCCACATGCTGCCATAACACTATCCTTGACTGAGACTAACGTTAAATGCACCAAGGAGCTTCCGCGGGCAGCATGAGCCTCTCAACAAGAAAACGAGGCATCACTTAAAGGAATCTAACCTGCGCTACTAACGGGCGGAGGCCGACAGGCCTCCAGCCACAGGTTCAAAATATATATATATATATATATATATATATATATATATATATATACTATATATATACTATATATATATATATATATATATATATATATATATATATATATATATATATATATATATATATATATATATATATATATATATATATATATATATATATATTATATATATATATATATATATATATATATATATATATATATTATATATATATATATATATATATATATATATATATATATATATATATATATATATTGTATATATATATATATATATATATATATATATATATATATAGTGTATATATATATATATATATATATATATATATATATATATATATATATATATATATATATATATATGAAATACGGATAATATAAGGATATCTTTAAGCCCATTTCCTAACACTGTCCCTAATAGTAAGTAGTGAAGTAGCAGCAGCTTTGATGTGGATAACACTGTGGTGAAGCCTGTGAGTATTGTAAAAAAAAATAATAATAAATAAATAAATAAATAAAAAGTTCAAGATGTCTATACTAATGGGATTCATAAGACTGAAGTAGGTTTTAATCAACAGCTATAAATTAATTACTATATTGATAAGACGGCCTACTTAATGATCAAATTGAGTTATAAATGAAGCTAACACTACACCCTTTTCTAAGAAAACTTTGTTCCCCCTTAAAAGAAAGAGGAGCACAGGGTGGCCATGAATGTGGTATTACACCTCAAGATACATTAATTTTGCCACCCAATATTAACACCTGTGGCCATAGATGCAAAGCACACTTCAATTGATCGCAGGTTACATTTTCCTCTCTTTTTTGTAGAAATCTGTGGAACACTTTGCCATACAGTGTGGTTGTTCTTAATACAGTTCCTTCCACAAGGCTGTCCTACACACATCACTTGGAAGTGGTCTTTATTACTTGCTAACAATTGCTCTTTAATATGTCAAACTGTTAGTTCTACATGAGTTAGATTTTTCAGTCTTTTTGATATAATTTTTCCTTGCTTTATATTACATTTTGTAGGACTGGTCTCTTGTTCCCTGGACTCTCCTTCCTTTCTGGCATGACAAAGCATCAAGGGCAGCTAACCAGGTGAGTTGTGAGGTAGAAGTGTATCCTATAAACAACTACTACCAAACAAAGTTATATGATGAAAATTAAGGCCTTCATGTCAGCCCCAAAATGATTAGTTCCAAAGAAAACTTGGTATATAATCTTCCAGTATGGCTTCGTGCCTCTAATTTTGTGATTTCATTGGAATGGTGCGTCATGCTATACTACAAGTTTCTTCTGCATTTGCAGATCCAGTAAGGTCAACAGACTAGCTTAAATCACTTAAATAATGTTGCTAATATTTTGCAAATAAATCCATCATTACTCAAGTTCAATATATTATTCCTAGTAGCACAATTTCACATAATAGTGAGCAGCTGGTAAAGTCCTTGATGAGTCCCACTCTGGAGACTGTGTGGCTAAGGTCATGACCCTGATTCACCTTCACCAATTTGTCTAAATTATAGTTTTAATGACCTTCCTCCACATCTTGCCAGGACACATGTCCATTTGAACTAAGTAATAGTGTATAAGGTAGGCGTACCTTGTAACCAGTGGCTTTGTAACTTGATATTAGTGTTCATAACAAGATTTGTGATTTATGGAAAAAAAAAGTGAAAAGAGAAGGTTGCAAAGATTGTTGTGCAACACACATACTTTCCATATTTTCACTGTTCGTTCGTGCTGTCACAACACATGCTGTCAACTTTTCACACGATACAAACTTTGTGAAGTACAGTAAGACTTGGGTCAAATGAGTCACAAGTGGGCTCTAGGTGGTGTTATCTTTAAAGACAACGATAAGCAACACAATTTTTTCTTCACTGATTTCAAATAGCATATAAAAATCTGAAGTGGGTGTAACTCACTCTCTCTGTCGTTCATTTCCTTCAAAACTGGACGAATTCTTGAGTATACCCTTCCTGGGCTGCTTGGTGAGGTTGTCGGCCATGACGGAGTGAGGCCGCCGCCGCCGCCGCTCTGAAGTTGCGTTACGTTGATCGGCACCAGTTTGGTCTTTATATCGGCACTCCCTGTTGTGTTCTAGTCTCCTTTTATTTCTGTTAAGCTATATTGTCTTCTTCTGTCTTATTATATTTCTTTTTTTCTCTAATCTGTCAAAATTTATAGATTATTGCCTGTGCCTTGTCAATCTTGGCATTAAAAAATGAAAATGTTCCATTGGTCGGAGCGGAGCGACCCAACCACTCACCACAACACTTCCTTCCTTCTGCTGCTGAAGCGCGGAGAGTTTGAAAAAACATCATTGCCTATTTGAAGCTTAAGGCGTTTTCATTAGTGGCATTCTGACGCGATGACAATCATATTTTTCGCGATGTCTGGCTAGTATTATGCAAATCCTCTCAAACATCCTCAAGCTACGATTTACGGCGTTTGCCCTATGGATTTTCAACCAATTAGCAAGCAACTTCCAACTTCATCCTGTTAAGAGACTCAAACGGGATATATTTTGAGAGTAACTTCAAAAGTCTCTCTTCATAACTAAATTTACGAATCTTTTCTATGATTTTGATCATCCTTCTCAGCGCTGACTCTAACAATCCTATATCCATTCTAAAATACGGAGACCAAAACTGCATAGTCGAGGTGAGGTCTGACTAACGTCAAATACAACTTCAGAATAACCTCACTACTTACACTTTTAATACTCCTACCAATGAATCCTAACACCTATAGTCCTCCTGCACGTGACGTCACACCCATATCTAGAATCTAAATAGCCGCTATCTTGGTAGACAAGCCGACCACAGTAATAACGGTACAATTATAAGCAAACACCATAAGATTTACGTAAAATTAACTATTTTCAACCATGGTAAATAGCTGCTGTGCATACAAATGTCACACATGGCATGGGAAGGTTATGGGGAGGCATTTTTACAAGCAAACTTGCCCAACCTATCCTACTACCACTCACTCTTACAAACACTCACACTTTCCATGCACAATACCACACTAGAACAGGCTTCCTCACATTATTATATAGAGCTACACCATCCACTCGTTCACATATATACACAATCATTGATCACCCCAACACAACACCCCAATACACACACACACACACACACACACACACACACACACACACACACACACACACACACACGCACACACACACACACACACACACACACACACACACACACACACACACACACACACACACACACACACACACACACACACACACACACACACACACACACACAAACACACACACACACAACACACACACACACACACACACACACACACACACACTGCATTCACGTTCCTCTCCCTGCATACTCGGCAGGGGCCTATATTCAGGATGTGCTAGGTGTGCGCCGCACACCCTCAGCCAGAGAGAGAAATGTATGATAATTATAAATAAATTCAG
>JAXIVD010000584.1:10000-17500 GCA_036785275.1 Cancer borealis | reverse complement strand
CACACAAAAAAAAGCCGGATGAAAGATACAAAAAAAGCCACTACACATCCGTAAAAGAACATAGAAAAAACCACAACAGGGAAGAAGGTCCATCCACTGTCCGCGCAAGCCTCCAGCCTCCTTCCTCTACACCAAACTCTGCATCATTACAAGGTCAACCTAATACAATTGTTTTCCGGAGAACATTTGTTGCTGTTGACAGTCCTTTCAGACTCATGTCGCAACATTTTTGCTTAAACAAACGAGGTGGATTACTACTGTGAAGTGACTTCGTCGGGATGGGATGCCAGCAAACAATAAGAATAGCACGTGAAGCTACATGAAGACCTGAGGGTACGGTCTTCCCACCACTACACAGGCAGAAGATGCGCCGAGAAGGCAGACCAGCTGGAAGGTGGGTGGATGCCTTCATTCCACGGGTTTTCCGGGACGTGTGCACGTAAGCCCAGGAAGTACAAGGATGGCGCGGGAGGGAGTTCCCCGCCTATGACCCTTGCACAGTTCCGGATGGTGTCAGTTCCCACAGTCCTCTCATGCATGACTCAGTTTTCACCAAGATTCAATAAATCTCATCAACGTACACCACAACTCAATGCCTGACGAGTGCTGCATGTCCTGCCATGACACCTGACACGCTGACAGTTACAGGTGACCTCGCAATCGTTGTTCTTATTGATTCTAATTCCGGTTCACTTGGAATGCAACCTTGTCACGCCTTCCATTATGTTGGAGAGGGATGGGCCGGGGATGGGATGCTGTCTTCAATGACGAAAAAAAATCGGTTAGAAAATATAATAATATCAGTTAAGGTATACCTTATTTTTCATGTTTATTTGTTTTGCACCTTATAGGATGCCATGTCCTTCCGGTTTCCTTATTAATGAAGCAGAATTTAAGAAACAACACGTGTATCTAACCGAATCACTTCCTGTGTCTCTCACAATAATATCAACACTCTTCCTGTCCCCACAATTATTTTTGTCAACACATGGCAAATTCAAGGCCAGATATAGAAAAAAGTCACACTTCAGACAAATGTTCATCAGATACGATGTCAACATGAACAGATGACATCGCGACCTGACGTCCCCAACCATGTCAACACCTCAGGGACTAAGGTCACTCGCTCCCAGGAACCCAGTCACCCACACAACCTCCCAAGTGTCTTCCTGCTTCACGTCGCTCCAAACTCGACATAGAAAAAGAAGAGTGACTGTCTTCGATGATGTCAATAGAGTCACCGAAAGGAGACACAATAAATCTAAGCTGAAAGTCGAGGTAAGTCGTCGCCCACATCCCCCTTTCCCCCTGAACCACCTTCCCATCCTATCCCTGACGGAGACGCACACGGGTACACGGAAAGGTTAAGGTCTGCAGGGCCACGCTGGTCTCGCTAAGATGCACAGCCACCCATGAACGGAAGGAACAAACGTGGGAGGAAACAAATGAAACTCCCAACAAAGGACGCAAACGAGGGTGTCCTTTAGTGATAAAAGGGTTGCCCAATACCTATAGTTACATTTCCTGGTTATCTTTTTATGGTTGCAGATATATCCAATGACGAAATGTATATAGGAACGTGAGCCAAATGTAACAGTGTACTTACCTTCTGCGAGTAGTAATAGTAGTACATGTTGCTGGTAGTGGTGAAAGTAGTAGTAGTAGTAGTAGTAGTAGTAGTAGTAGTAGTAGTAGTAGTAGTAGTAGTAGTAGTAGTAGTAGTAGTAGTTGTTGTTGTTGTTGTTGTTGTTGCTGTTGTTATTGTTGTTTTTGTTTGTTGTTGTTGTTGTTGTTGTTGTTGTTGTTGTTGTTGTTGTTGTTGTTGTTGTTGTTGTTGTTGTTGTTGTTGTTGTTGTTGTTGTTGTTGTTGTAGGACATACAAGGTACTGTACCATCGAAAAAAGGAAGTAGGAAAAGAAAAACAAAAAATCAAATAACAAAACAAAACAGGTAATGAATACACTATAAGGTCCCTTCCACCGTTCCCTGTTTGTGGAAATATAAGAATTCATGAAGGAGGACATCCTACCCCTCCACCTTCGTCCTTTTTAGGCAACTTTCACGGCATGGAAGGAATACAGAGACATGTATTCTGTCTCTATGTCTCAGGGGCAAATGTTTATGTTAAGTGCTCGGTGGGAGTGGGCAAGTGGTGGTGAGGGGTATCTGAGCATGAGATGGACAGGAATGTACAAGTAGTATGAGGATTGGAGGCCTTTCATTCAGCCCAAAACCATGCCTATGCCCTGCAAAGATATAAATGCTGTCAAGCAGACATAGGCAGTGACCAATCCCACCACAACAAACAAAAACATCAACAACAACTTCAACAACATAAATAACAATAACATCAAAATCAACAACAACAACACATGGAGGGAGGCCAATACCATACCCTCCATTCAATCCTACCTTAATACCCCTTCAAGGACCCCTGGCAGCGTTTCAATGGACCACAATCATATGACATCATCAGAAACACGCCAAATAAAGACCCGTCTCCAGCCACCCTCCCTTTCGTTAGCGTCCCTGACTACATCCCCTTCAGGAGGGCGGAAAGGAGGGAAGGTTAGCAGCCTCACTTAGCCACTCAATTCATCAAGGCATGTGAATAGCGTTTCAAGGTGTGAGGGCAGCGAAGTGCAAGGCTGAAGTGAATCCCTGAAGACTGGAATTCATGAAGTAAGACTGGAATAAGAAGTGGAAGAAAAACTTGAGTAAGGATAGAGCAGTGTAAAATTATGTGTTGAATACAGTAAGAAGTTGAGAGGGTTATTGCAGTGATTACGTTGAATGGCAGGGTGGTGTGTCTATGGGTATAAATCATGAGCCGTGTGAGAGAACAAACAAAGAGGGTCATACAGAGAGGCTGGGCGAGGATCGTAGTTGTGTGGAGCAGGTAGGGGAAGGAACACTGATCTTGAAGGGAAGAGGACAGAGGAATGGGTACAAGGTCAGTGGGTGAGGGAAGAGGGCGGAGCTTAAAATCAGGTAAGTAACAAAGGTAAGCTCAACTACCTTTGCTCCCTTTCCAAGTTGTCAAGGCCTTCACCACACCCACCTCTCCCTGCTTCCTTCCCTCCATCATCCTGCATTTTCTCCGTGATTATCATTCTTTCACTCCTTTATCCTGACAGCACCTTCCCTCCCTCCTTTCCACTACCTCCACGGGTACTTAGTTAGTGAATAGGTACACGACGTAACTGAAGTGTGGGCGGAAAGACAATAACTTTCCATATGGCGTAGAGCGACACACCAAAGCCTACCCTTCGTCAGACAACATCACGATCAACAAGAAAAGGAAAGGGAAAAAGTCCTCTGAAGCTTGACCGGCAAGTCTATATATTCCCCCGATAACCAGACGGCCTTCCTCTTCCTCCCTGAAGTGACCCTGGCCAGGGGTAACGCCTGCTGCTGCTTATACACATGGGAAAGAAGCAAGAGAAAAAGTGGCTGACACTGTCCATGCCCGATAGGCTGGCCGGGAAGGCTGGCCGGTGGGTAAGATCTTTCTTCTTCCCAAGGCATGATTAAAGACACCGCCACCACCACCACCTCTATCACCACCACCACCACCACCACCACCACCACCACCACCACCACCACCACCACCACCACCAGTACCTTCCGTCTTGCAGCTCGTTACTTATCGCACGTGTCGTATATACGAGATGAGGAACCTTTGCAGAATGGAACGGCTCATCCAGAAGACCAATGCCATATAACACACACACACACACACACACACACACACACACACACACACACACACACACACACACACACACACACACATACAAATATATATATATATATATATATATATATATATATACATATATATATATATATATATATATATATATATATATATATATATATATATATATATATATATATATATATATATATATATATATATATATATATATATATATATATATATATATATATATATATATATATATATATATATATATATATATATATATATATACATATAAATATATATATATATATATATATATATATATATATATAAATATATATATATATATATATATATATATATATATATATATATATATATATATATGTATATATAAATATACATATATATATATATATATATATATATATATATATATATATATATATATATATATATATATACATATATATATATATATATATATATATATATATATATATATATATATATATATATATATATATATATATATATATATATATATATATATATATATATATATATATATATATTCATATATATATATATATATATATATATATATATATATATATATATATATATATATATATATATATATATATATATATATATATATATATATATATATATATATATATATATATATATATATATATATATATATATATATATATATATATATATATATATATATATATATATATATATATATATATATATATATATATATATATATATACAAATAATAATACAATAAAAGTAGTATGAATAAATAAATAACAATATAATAATAATAATATTAATAATAATAACAATAATGATAAGAATGATGTCTATAATAACGATGTTAATAATAATGATAACAATAATGATAACAATAATAATAATAATAATAATAATAATACGTACATACAAAAATACAATAAAACAAGTTAATAAATAACCCATTATAGAAGTGTTCTAATAATGTAAGTACAAGACCAAAACAGTGAACCACCATCCAGTGCAGGCAATTTCTAGGCTGTTAGCTATAGACCTTCTCACATCAAGGTATCACTTTGGAAGATAAGATCATACATATCACGTATATCATATTGTATTATACATTGACCCACTAATACTGCCGACCCAATAGTGGCGCTGATATGAATGATTCTGCCGTGATATCGTTGGAGGAAAAAGTGATGAAAATTAGGTAAAAACAAGGAAAAAGAAAAAAAGGAAAATAGAAAATAACAGATTATACACACGTACTTAAGCTTCTTCTCTCTCTCTCTCTCTCTCTCTCTCTCTCTCTCTCTCTCTCTCTCTCTCTCTCTCTCTCTCTCTCTCTCTCTCTCTCTCTCTCTCTCTCTCTCTCTCTCTCTCTCTCTCTCTCTCTCTCTCTCTCTCTCTCTCTCTCTCTCTCTCTCTCTCTCTCTCTCTCTCTCTCTCTCTCTCTCTCTCTCTCTCTCTCTCTCTCTCTCTCTCTCTCTCTCTCTCTCTCTCTCTCTCTCTCTCATCAGCCATACAAATCCCGGATCCTTGTGTTAAGTGGGTGGGTGCGAGGCGATGCGTGCACTGAGGCAACACGTGTACAATCCTGGCAGTGAAAGGTGATCAGTAGTCAAAGAACACACACAATGCATCAGAAAGTATACTTAGATAGATAGATAGATGGATAGATTGAGAAAAACTGTCGAGCATATTATATCAGCAACCCCAGTGATTTTTTTTTTTTCTATGATACAGTTCACTGGTCAAATATTTAATTATCGGGATACTCATGGATCTGATAAGTAGTACAGGTGCACGTCCCTAAAAGCTTCGTGACGTTGGCGGGGTAAGTGACTCAGAAGGCGAGGCTGACCTATAAATAATTACACAGATTGTCAATTTACGATGTTCACTCAATTTTGGTCTTTGATGCCAATTTATATTTATCTACAATCTCATAAGTGGAGATATATGTTTTGCATTAGAATCACTTTTCTATCATACGCGGCAATGAATATCCTGGTGCCGTGATACAATGTCACGTACAGCAAAGTAAGCTCACTCTAGTTGCCAGCATTTCCCTAAAAATAAACACGGAAATACATTGTCAGAAACATAGTAATCATATACATTATCTCTCACTTTATTCCCCAAAGCACCTATCATACAGCATACACGTGTCATTTAGTAATTCGTTATGGGCGTGTACGTATAGTCATTACCTTTCTCCCAGGTGTGAATAATATCGTAAAAAAAACCCACTTATTTTCCCAGAACTATTGCAAGGCCGATTACAATGCATCACTAACCCGCGCCTCAGGCCAGCCCCATTGAAGGCCGAGGTCGGGGTTTGGGTGAGAGGTAGAGCTGGATGATGGGTTGGACGGACGTGGTGAGAGGTGAGACAAGTGTGAAGGACTGTGAAAGGGAACACTACGGAGGGAGTTCTCGGAAGGATCCATTACTGCAATCTTTGAAGTACCGCAGAGAAGGGGAAGGGAGTAATTTCCAGAGGATGTAGGGGAAGGGAGGTGGAAACTTTCACTGTATATTGAGTGAAAAATGCCTCACACATTATTAAGGAATACATAAACAAAAAATAAGCTGACCTCGGTTATCGCACAGTTGCCTACATCTGTTCCCCACCTTTGATTCCTCGTAAGACTCAGAGATGTCCCGTCAGGAAGAACTGGGTGCCGGACAAGCGTCACCTTCCCTGCCGAGGCCACAGCGACACAAGGGTAGAGGGAACGAGGGGAGGCAAGGAGGAGGGGGAGGCTATCGTCACTCTACCGTGAGGGGTGAAAGTGGTGATGGAGGGAAGGCTTCGTCACACATCACGTGGACAGACAAGCTGATATTGACACCGTAAGGTCGCGGGAAGGAAAATAGAATGCAGGTGTTTTTTTTTTTTTTTCGTCGGCAGGTGTGGCGGCAAACTTATTTATCTTTACATCTGGACACGTAATAAAGAAGGAAAAAATGCTAAGTACAAAGGAAGGGTCAAAAGTTTTCTGAATTCACACTTTCGCTCTGAAAATGTTGATGTAGATCTGATAATGAAGGTGGTGGTGGTGGTGGTGGTGGTGGTGGTGGTGGTGGTGGTGGTGGTGGTGGTGGTGGTGGTGGTGGTGATTACGATGCAGCTCTTAAACATTGCTTCTGGCGACGAGAGGGAGGAAGGGGAAGGGTGGAAAGCAGAGTGGAGGCAGCAAAGTGGAACACTACCAGGTTTTGTGTGTCATTCCTTGACGGGGACACCACGTGACGCGAAGGGAAGGGAAGGGAGAAGGAAAGGGAGGGAGACGCGGGAATGCAGGGCGAGAGGAGGAAGGGGGAGAGGAAAGGAAGTTCCAAGGAGAACGCACTCTGACCACACACACACACACACACACACACACACACACACACACACACACACACACACACACACACACACACACACACACACACACACACACACACACATACACACCGCCATGCATACATACTGTACATGTAATAATAAATATGAAAGCACGTCCAGTCACGAGGCTCCACACAAGACTATCTCAGAGAACCCAACAAACGACTTACTAGAAACAATATAAACCCCAAACACTTAGATAATGGTGACTCAATATTACTAATTCTACTACTACTAATAATAATACTATTATTACTACTACTACCATTACTATTATTACTACTACTACTACTATACTACTACTACTACTACTACTACTAATAATAATAATAATAATAATAATAATAATTATTATTATTATTAT
>JAXIVD010000583.1:0-138137 GCA_036785275.1 Cancer borealis | reverse complement strand
GAGAGAGAGAGAGAAGAGAGAGAGGAGGAGAGAGAGAGGAGAGAGAGAGGAGAAGAGAGAGAGGGAGAGAGGAGAGAGAGAGAGAGAGAGAGAGAGAGAGAGAGAGAGAGAGAGAGAGAGAGAGAGAGAGAGAGAGAGAGAGAGAGAGAGAGAGAGAGAGAGAGAGAGAGAGAGAGAGAGAGAGAGAGAGAGAGAGAGAGAGAGAGAGAGAGAGAGAGAGAGAGAGAGAGAGAGAGAGAGAGAGAGAGGAGAGAGAAAAAAAAAAAAATTTATTATATTATTGAAAAAAAAATCTCTATTAATACAAAAAGTAATTGAATAAATATAAACCTCAATTTTTTTCAACATTCAAAAAACAAAAAAATATAATAATAATAATAATAATAATAAATAATAATAATTCAAAATCATGAAAAAAAACAATTGAAATTCAAATATTTTAGCAGCAAAATAACATTCATAATTCCTTCATTAAACCAAAAAACAAATACAAAAATATAAACCTAACATTTTTTTCATCATTTTAATCTGAAAACATATTATACAAACCTTTTAACACACACACACACACACACACACACACACACACACACACACACACACACACACACACACACACACACATAGGACGCAGGAGGAGGAGGAGGAGGAGGAGGAGGAGGAGGAGGGGGGTGGACGGAAATAAAAAAATAATACGGATGGATCATGCCTCAACCGCCCCTCCTCCTCCTCCTCCTCCTCCTCCAGCTCCTCCTCCTCCTTCTTCTCCTCCTTCTCTCTATGGAGTGGAGATTAAAACGTTTTAGCCTATCTTGGTTGGGTAATTCTCTCTCTCTCTCTCTCTCTCTCTCTCTCTCTCTCTCTCTCTCTCTCTCTCTCTCTCTCTCTCTCTCTCTCTCTCTCTCTCTCTCTCTCTCTCTCTCTCTCTCTCTCTCTCTCTCTCTCTCTCTCTCTCTCTCTCTCTCTCTCTCTCTCTCTCTCTTTAATATAACAAGATGGCGGCTTGACAAGTTATGATAATTGGTTAAAAATAATGTTTTAGAAGCTGGTAAATATTTTGTTGTTTATTAATTTTTGAGTTATAGTTTTTTATAAATATAGAAATAATAATAATGATAATAATGATTATAATGATAATAATTATTATAATGATAATAATGATTATAATGATAATAATGATTATAATGATAATAATGATTATAATGATAATAATAATTATAATGATAATAATGATTATAATGATAATAATGATTATAATGATAATAATGATTATAATGATAATAATGATTATAATGATAATAATAATTATAATGATAATAATTATTATAATGATAATAATGATTATAATGATAATAATTATTATAATGATAATAATGATTATAATGATAATAATAATTATAATGATAATAATGATTATAATGATAATAATAATTATAATGATAATAATGATTATAATGATAATAATAATTATAATGATAATAATGATTATAATGATAATAATGATTATAATGATAATAATGATTATAATGATCATTCAAATCACTGTAGTTGAATAGAAAATATAAATAAGTACACACACACACACACACACACACACACACACACACACACACACACACACACACACACACACACACACACACACACACACACACTCCAGAAAGGATGCAGGAGGAGGAGGAGGAGGAGGAGGAGGGGCGTATCCAGTGTAGCGTCCAAGACCTTTACGCCCACATCCACAACACCCCTCCACGCCCACGCCCAAATCAACCTCCACGCCCACATCCAAAACACCCCTCCACGCCCACGCCCAAAACACCCCTCCACGCCCACACCCAAAACACCCCCTCCACGCCCACACCCAAAACATCCCTCCACGCCCACATCCAAAACACCCCTCCACGCCCACACCCAAAACACCCCTCCACGCCCACACCCAAAACACCCCTCCACGCCCACACCCAAAACACCCCTCCACGCCCACACCCAAAACACCCCTCCACGCCCACACCCAAAACACCCCTCCACGCCCACACCCAAAACATCCCTCCACGCCCACACCCAAAACACCCCTCCACGCCCACACCCAAAACACCCATCCACGCCCACACCCAATTACACCCCTCCACGCCCACACCCAAAACACCCCTCCACGCCCACACCCAAAACACCCCTACACGCCCACACCCAAAACATTTCTCCACGCCCACACCCAAAACACCCCTCCACGCCCACACCCAAAACACCCCTCCACGCCCACACCCAAAACACCCCTCCACGCCCACACCCAAAACACCCCTCCACGCCCACACCCAAAACACCCCCTCCACGCCCACACCCAAAACACCCCTCCACGCCCACACCCTGCAAGAGGCCAGTTAATGACCTACACGAGGCAGTTCCTTGTCCCCCACCCTTGGAACAATCCAATATTTGGCCATCCCACCTGTCATCCCTATCCATACTCTCATCCAACCGTCTTTTACACGCCCATACCCATTGGATTTGGGCGTGGAGGGATATTTTGGGTGTGGGCGTGGAAGGTTATTTTGGGTTTGGGCGTGGAGGGATATTTTGGGTGTGGGCGTGGAGGGATATTTTGGGTTTGGGCGTGTAGGGATATTTTGGGTGTGGGCGTGGAGGGATATTTTGGGTGTGGGCGTGGAGGGATATTTTGGGTTTGGGCGTGGAGGGATATTTTGGGTGTGGGCGTGGAGGGGTATTTTGGGTTTGGGCGTGGAAGGATATTTTGGGTGTGGGCGTGGAAGGTTATTTTGGGTTTGGGCGTGGAGGGATATTTTGGGTGTGGGCGTGGAAGGTTATTTTGGGTTTGGGCGTGGAGGGGTATTTTAAAATACTCTCCCACGCCCACACCCAAAATACCCTTTACACACACACACACACACACACACACACACACACACACACACACACACACACACACACACAGACACACACACACACACACACACACACACACACACACACACAGACCCAACACACACACCACACACACACACACACACACACACACACACACACACACACACACACACACAGACACACACACACACACACACACACACACACACACACACACACACACACAGACACACACACACAGACATACACACACACACACACACACACACACACACACACACACACACACAGGACATGACAAACCTATCTTAATGTCACGTTCTACAAACTACCAAACTTGGACTTATTATTACCCCGCCCCTGTGAGTGAGTGCCTGCCAGACAGTGCCAGTCAAGGATTATATCAGAGTTTATAAGCCTTGGTGCCTCTGTTCCCAGTGTCGTCTTCTTGAAATATCTTTCACAAGTGTTCAATTACTTACAACTCTACAACCAACTTATAACCGCTACTACCAGCCTCATAAGGTAAACAGTTTCACACGCACTAACATATATATATATATATATATATATATATATATATATATATATATATATATATATATATATATATATATATATATATATATATATATATATATATATATATATATATATATATATATATATATATATATATATATATATATATATATGTATATATATATATATATATATATATATATATATATATATATATATATATATATATATATATATATATATATGTATATATATATATATATATATATATATATATATATATATATATATATATATATATATATATATATATATATATATATATATATATATATATATATATATATATATATATATATATATATATATATATATATATATATATATATGATTTCTAGATATAGACAAAGCTTACGACAGGGTAAATACAGAAATGCTTTGCAGAGTTTTAGAAAAGGTTGAGCTAAGTGAAAAAATAGTCAAAATTATCAGGAGTACTATGTATGTTGAAACCAAAACTAGATACAATCTAAGGAATATAGAACCAGATTGGGTGAAGAGTGAGAGAGTGGTTAGGCACTCTCTCCCTAGCACCTCTAACACTGTGTACGCCTTTACACACACACACACACACACACACACACACACACACACACACATACACATACACACACACACACACACACACACACACACACACACACACACACACACACACACACACACACACACACACACACACACACACACACACTTCTTCTTCTTCTTGTGACCGCTTTCGCTTTTTATCGCTTCGCAGGTCCTCTTTTTCTTCACTGTTCTGCTCCTGGTATCTATTATGTCCGTTTTCCCCACGCCTGTGTCAGGAACTCTTTAGCCGCTCTTATGATTCTCTCTCTCTCTCTCTCTCCCTCCTTCTCTCCCCTGTACAGGCCCAGCACTGTAAGGATTCCTCCGTCCTCCTCCAGTCTTGTACACCACTCCTCTCTTCCTAACACTGCCATTATGGATCCGATCAGCTTGTCTCTTTCCTCATCGTACCTGCCACACTCTACTAAGAACTCTACTAAGAAGCTGCTACAGTCCTGATCTAACCCATCCCTGTTCCTCGCCTTCACCTCAAGTGTGCCTGTCCTAGCCTTTACTAGTAGCCTGCTGCCCCAATCTCCTACATGCCATTTGAGTGCCTCAGGCCTCTCCTTACATCTATACCATTTCAGTGTGGACTTAGCTTCCATCCCTGCCTGCCATCTAGCTAATCCACCCTCTTCTATCCTTTTCTTTACCTCTCTGGGCTCCATCCTATGCCAGTCCTCTTCCAAATTCTCCCTTCTTTTCCATCTATTCGTTTCTTTCTTCCATGATGACCTGCCATTATTTTCCCTCAGTACCTGCTTTACCCACCTATCCTCATCAAGTCCTTCCATCTTCTTTACGAAGTTTAATTTCCCTTTAACTATCCTCTCCCTGAAGGTACTGCAGCCCATCTCTCCTCTAATGGCTTCTATTGCTGCACTGCGTGGAGCGCCCAACCCCCACCTACCTATTCTGTTCTGACTCCTCTCCAGCTTTGCTATGTCTCCCTCCCGCTAATAGGTAATCTCAGACCCATATAAACAGTACGGCACAGCCATCCCCTTCCATAAACTCCTTCCTACTTCCTACTTATTAATTGATCTACTACCTGCATTAATTATCATTCCTGTCATCTTCCTGGCCTTCCCCTCATTAATCTTCATCTGTTTCTCTCCTCCTATTCCTTCTTTACTCACTTCTAACCCTAGGTAAGTGTACCTATCCACCACTTCCAGTATGTTGTTTCCTAACACCCACTGTCCCTATCCCTGGCTATTAAACTCCATCACCTTGCATTTCCTATCACTGTACCTAACATTCCACTCTCGCCCATATATACTGGCTACCTGCAACAGCTCTTCCATGTCCTCCTTGCTCTCTGCCATTAACACTATGTCATCAGCATACGCTAGGCAACCTAATCTCCTACACCCAACTCTGACTCCCTTCCCTGTCATCCTAATCCTCACTATCAACTCCTCTATGTATAAATTAAATAATGTTGGGGAGATCACACATCCCTGACGTACTCCTATATTGTTTCTCAGCCATCCAGTGCCAATGTCACCTAACGTAAACCTCACCTCGTTATCCTCATACAGCTTTCTAATCACCTGCACTACCTTCCTGTCTACCCCTCTGTGTGTCAGTAATGTCAATAACTTACTCCTATCTACCCTGTCATATGCCTTTTCCAAGTCTAAGAATACTGAGTACAGCTCTCTTCCTAACTTTTTATTCTTCTCTATGACCTTCATCACTAGCACATTTTCTAGACCACCTCTCCCCTTCCTAAAACCACTTTATTCCTCTCCGAGCACCCTACTCTCTTCTATCCATGTCCTCAGCTTATCATTTATCATCCATCCAAATGTCTTAGCCAGGGTGTTCATTATTGCTATGGGTCTGTAATTACCACCGTGTTTTGAAAAAAAAAATATCAGCTCTGAGAAAAAAAATACCAGCGTTGTTTACCTCTTTATCTTGGTTTTTGGTCTTGCTTAGGGCTGCGACGATTCAGTCGATCATATGAACCCTGGTGAAGTCCTGTGAGGTTATCACAGGCGTGTTAGCCGACCCGTCTTCTTTAAGAAGGCGCTGGTGAGACGGATGACAGCTGGTTGTGGTGAGGGGTGGACGCCTGCTGCTGCTAGCAGGGTAGGCAGGTCAAAGGTGGTGACGTTCAGGGCCAGGAGTTGGGAGCGGAGCAATACTCGGTGAGAGTGGTAACGCGGACACTGTAGTAACAAGTGTTCGATAGTCTCCTGAATGTTCCTGCCCCACGGGCAGTGTTAGTCAGGGGACAGACGCAGGCGGTGCAGGTGAGCCGTAAGTGTTGTGTGGCCGAGGCGGAGGCGGGTGAGGACGACATCTAGGACGCGGGATTGTTTCCGTATCCGCGGCTGTGGTGAGGAGTCCCTGCGGTATTGGCCCATGGATGTGGTGTGGAGGGCATCTTGGAGAGTGTTGTCCCAGGTAGAGCGGCAGACCCGAGAGATGAGACGCTTTGCCGTGAGGAGGAAGGGGGAGAGGTGTTATGTTTACCTTGGAGGAAGTATAACAGGAGAGGCCATGACGTCACACGAGTGAAGCCGCTATAAGCTCCGCCCACCTATGCAAGTCAACCCAAAACATTGCGCTGCTGACTAGAGCCCCGACACTCACCCACCTCAATACTTTGTCGTTATGCCGGCTTGTTCGGTCTATGGCTGCACCAGGAGAAGTGAGGATAGAGAAATATCATTTCACCGTAAGGTGTAGAGATTTTCACGGCCAATCATTGTATGAAATGCTAGAAAACTGGGTTAGATCATTAGCACGCCAAAATTTGCGGGAAATCGAAGTGACGAGTTGTCTTCATAATTTTACGCACAATTTATCTTATGTAAGATCTCCATGCAAATAAATCAAATTTAAGTAATGCATAGATCTATATGTATCATCAGAAAGGCAGTGAACATATACTATTGACTATTAAAAGTCACAAATGTGATAAATCTTGCCGTGTTTGATACAAACTTCTCTGCTACAATATTCACTTTGACAGTTATGACTTACACAAGCAAATAGTAATCAAATTACTGGACTATATAGTTCCTTGTATCTTCATAATCAATATTAACACATTGTAATTTCTCAAGAATTTGCCTAGTCATTGCATCTTGGCAAGTGGTCTTGACATTACATGTAAACGCCTTAACACATTGTAATTTCTCAAAACCTTGAAAAATTCTGCAAAAAGTCTTGGATAAGGATGTCGAGTTATGGGAGGCAATCATTGGCTCTTTTGATTCCAATAAACTTTTTTTGGTAAAAGTGCAGAATGAGGCCTTCTGCCCTTTATTTTTCTCTTCTTCCCTACATACTCAACATAGTGTACTCAACCCATCTGTGAAGGTTTTAATAAGGGGGATGTAGGAAAAGTTCTTACGATCAGTAGTCAGGATAGAACAAGAAATAACGGTTACAAACTAGAATAATGTAGATTTAATAAAAATTAAAAAAAAGGCAGAAATTGGTTTACAAATAGGGTGGTAGATGATTAGAAGAGACTAAGTCAGCAGGTAGTTAGTGCACAGACAATAGGGAGTTTTAAGAGAAGACTAGACTTCATGGATGCGGATGAGAGGTGGGTGTAGGTAATAAGGGGGTTAGGATTAACAGGAACTACCTAGTGCAGGCTTCAAGGCCTTTTTTAGCTTTCTTATTTTCTCATGTTCTTACGGTTTCAGGCGGGTAAATCAATATTAACCTCGCAAAACGTCTTTGAAGCTAGATTATGTTATGTTAGGTTGGTTAAGTTAGGTTAGGTTACGGTTATGTTATGATTGGGTTAAGTTAGGTTTGGTTCAGATGTGTTGAGTACATTATGTATAGTATGTAGGGAAGGAGAGAAAAAAGAAAGGGCAGAAGGCCTTATTCTGCACTTTTACCTCTATTTTTTTTAATTGAAACATTAGATTGCCTGACTATTTTGGTTCCCTTTTTGCATGGGGCCCTAAAGTCATTCCAGGGCCTCCACTAACGTCATATATATATATATATATATATATATATATATATATATATATATATATATATATATATATATATATATATATATATATATCACACTATATGATATATATATATATATATATATATATATATATATATATATATATATATAACACTATATGATATATATATATATATATATATATATATATATATATATATATATATATATATATATATATATATATATATATATATATATATAACACTATATGATATATATATATATATATATATATATATATATATATATATATATATATATATATATAACACTATATGATATATATATATATATATATATATATATATATATATATATATATATATATATATATATATATATATATATATATATATATATATATATATATAACACTATATGATATATATATATATATATATATATATATATATATATATATATATATATATATATAACACTATATGATATATATATATATATATATATATATATATATATATATATATATATATATATATATATATATATAACACTATATGATATATATATATATATATATATATATATATATATATATATATATATATATATATATATAACACTATATGATATATATATATATATATATATATATATATATATATATATATATATATATATATATATATATATATATATAACATTATATGATATATATATATATATATATATATATATATATATATATATATATATATATATATATATATATATAACACTATATGATATATATATATATATATATATATATATATATATATATATATATATATATATATATATATATATAAATATATATATATATATATATATATATATATATATATATATATATATATATATATATATATATAACACTATATGTGTAGTAGTGGGCAGTAAGGAAACTCAATCTTCTTATATATAAATATACTGTAAGTAAGTAGTGTACAATGCAGCAGAACTGTCGCGACGGTGTGGCTGTAGAGCGTGCTGTTGTCAGGGCGAGAGCTGCGGTGGAAGTCCGCCTCCCTCACGTCTCCTCGCTGGCCTCACCTCCGGCTTGACGACACACCGAACCACAGTCCCGCCTGAACCACCGAACAAGGGAGCCGGAATCTAACTACCTTGTTAAATAATTCAATACACTTGTCTACTACGCAACACGCCCATACATACACATTAAGCACAATATATAGTGAACAGAACACTCCCCCCTGAATCTCATTCACATAATAGTAGCTACATTTTCTACAACAAAAAGAAAAAAAATCACGAAACACACACATGCATGCACACGCACTCACACAAAGCCTCGTGCGTACAACTTATTTACAAATGGAACATTCTTTAAGCTTCCTGATCCTCTCTGAACGCCTCGGCATCTCAGCATCTGCCGCTGTCGTGTCGCCGTCCCCTTCTTCATCGTCATCAGCTGCGTCTTGCTCTTCTCCGCCATCAACTCTGACAGGGAGCCGAATGAGGAGCTCGTCATCATCGTGTCTCCCCTCCACCGTACTGTCCTCGACACCGTCACCAATACGCGGACGAAGGTCTTTAACATGACGGGGAACTCCGTTGACTTCGGCGGCATGGTCTGACAGCATCCTCGTAACCGTGCCTGCTTCATACCGTGTGTCACAGCGAGCGTTGGGGGGTTTGACCCATACTTTATCCCCGTCATGATACGGCCCCCTTCCTGCCAGGTCTTCCTCTGTAGTACGCGTACAAGGACCCACCTCGCGTATTCTCACAGTGTACCGGTACAGCAGGTTTGAGGGAGCAGTTGCTGACTCTACATCATCCAGGGGTCTCAAGTTATATAAATACACCGCCTCCTCCACAGAGCAGCCCTTCCTTGCCGCAATAACCTTGACAGAACGGTGGCACCTCTCTACTATCCCATTCCCTGAAGGAACGTGCGCACATCTGAACCGCAATGTGACATTCCACCGTCGTGCGAAACTTGCAAAGAGCTTGCTGCGGAAAGCAGTGTCGTTGTCGGTTAGTAGTTCCTCCGGCGCTCCGCGTTCACAGAAAATTGCTTCCAGCTGCTTAATAACACTCTCGCTGGTTTGAAGCCTCAACTGTCGCCATACCGTGAACCTTGACGGACCGCAGTCGATGAGACTCAGGTACGGCTTGCCTTTGAAATGAGTTATGTCCATGCCGACCCGCTGCCACACCTCGTCCACCTCCAGGCTCCCTCTCCGCCACTTAACGGGTGCAGGGTCGATGGCATGACAAGTCTCGCAGTCCGCCACAATGGAGTGTACTTGCCGTCGGGTGACTGTCGGAAGTACCCTCTTTACAAAGTAAAGGGTTCGTTTTACACCTGGATGTCCTGTAGCGTGATGAATCTCCGCTATCTTACTGTCATCCACTTCAGCAGTGGCAGCACACATGGGTTGCAAAACAGAGGAGAGAGTAGGCGGCGTGGGTGGAGGAGGGTGCGGGACATGTGCCTTTAACCAGCGCTGTGGCACACGAGTCAGACTATCAGCCTTGTTACCGCTGGACGGGACGAGTATCACAGTCAGCTGAAAGGCGTATTCTTTCACCATCGATGTCACGATGCCAATCCTTCTCCGAATAAGCATCTCACTCGCCGCCTTTGTACGAAGTCTGCTCCTTCCTGTCAACGCGTCAGTAATCCAGCGATGCACCGTGGAGGAGTCAGTTAACAACTCCACCTTCTTAAATTCCCAGGCCAGCGCGAGATTAAGTCCTTTGATGACAGAGTCTAACTCGGCCATATTAATGTGCGTGGCATCGTCCTTACGAAGCTGGCTGGCATCCTCTACGACGCATCCATCCACCTCAACTGCAACGCCGAGAGCAAGGGAACTAGCATCAACCCAGATCCTGGCCTCGTCACTCCTAACACTCCATTTGCCTCGAACCGGGTCATTCTTCCTGACTTCGGCGTCAGTCTCCTCCAGCATCCTTCTTAGTTCTCCGTCAGTGACAGCGTCGTCCCACTTTTCTGTTAGGTTATTCACCTTCCTCTTCACGTAAGCCGTAGCCATTCGTAGCCACCCGCACACTGGATAATGGCCTGTTAACTTGCCGCAATATGAGAACACCGTCCGTCGCGTCATCATTTTCGGTACATCTGGCACGGCGTTGTCTCTCCTCCAGACAAGATCTCCTTGCTCCCCCCAGACCTTTAGACCTAATGCTCGCCCACCCTCAGCGAGCCTCACGTGTGGGGAGCTAGTCAGTCCATATTTCTTCAGGTGCTGTTCCACATAACTGGCCGAGACGACGTCCTCGTTGACTAGGATGTCATCGATGTAAGCAGAGGTTCCCTTCCGTACGACTGGGTCTTGTGAGAGGACACAATCCAGCACCGCCCTCATTACCAGCGGAGCCACGTTCAGGCCGAAACCTAACCGCGTCAGGCAGTACCGCCTTCCCTTAAAGCTCACTGTCTGGTAGGGCCACAGTGAGTCACGGATTCGTATCTGCAGGTACGCCTTGGTCAGGTCCACGATGCACACATTCGCACCCTGTCTCCGCCAGATCCTCAGCTTATCCGAGCACACGTCTGAATCTGCCGTAAACGCGTCGACGTGCGTGTTGAGTTCCCGGAAGTCCATTACTGGGCGCACCTTACTCTTGTTCCGCTGCACGACTGCCATCAGCGGAATCAGCCCCTTAGCCGGCCCGTGTACCCGCTCGTCATACGGGAGCAGCCACCCATCATCAATCCATTGCTGCAGCTCTTTCTCGTACGATTCCCTTGCGTCTTGGGGCACAGCATACTCAGCCGCCTGGTTCCGCAGGACCCCGGGCTCCTTGCCCTCTGCCCACTTCCATGCAGCAGTCCAGCAGTTCGCACTCTGGTCGTAGCCGGCATTGAAGTCAGGTTCGTCCAATTTCAGATCCACGTTTGTAGCAGCACAAATCACGTCCTCAATGTATCGGTGATTCTTTTTTTGGTACCGGGCCGGTCACCGCGTGGCTTGGAAGAGTGGAGGTAGAGGGGTAGCGTGGATGATGGAGGTCTTGTTGAAACACACACGGCTTGATATAGATGATATATTGACACAACACGACTTGAGTAGATACAGGATATACAGTGACTATGACCTTTGCCTGCCTTGAGAGAGATGACGAAACGTTGATGATGGTAGCGAGCTGAGAGATGAGCGACTGGTTGATGTAGTCGCCAGGCTGAGAATGAGGGTGAGAAGTGGTGGTGTGGGCTCAGCCGCGGTCAGGAAAGGTCGACTCCAGGTGGACTACGCGCCTATGATTGGTCGGGACTGACCCGGGAGAATGACGTCACGGGAACAGAGCTGTGTGATAGGGCTGGCTTTTGACCTGACGCCTTGGCTGGGATGTGAATTCTAGGAAAATTCCTTACCCGCATACACTCTCTCTCTCTTAGCTAAAAACAATGAATATCTTAAAACTAGTTAACAATGATATACAGATATGATATGATACAAATACTTCCCCCTTGGAAGCATACGTCCTCGTATGTCGAGCTAAAGAATACAATCAGAGAGGGGGGACGATGAAATACATTGGATACAATACAGAATACACAATACGAATACACAATAAGACTAAGACATAATAAAAATACATGAGACATGAACAAGAATCAGGATGTAGCCTTTACATAGATACATATATATACATAGTTGGACAGGAATGAAAGGAAAGATGAAGGAAATGGCTAGTAGACTGGGCGAGACCGGAGCTGATATTTAGGTGAGGATGAGATGGGGGGTGAAGGTGGCTGACTTTCAACAATGTCAGGAGCATTTTCTGGTAGTGGAGAGGTAGGTTCGAAATCGAAACCACGATCAACCCGTTTGAGATGGTCTCTGTGAACAAAGTTTTCACTGCCTGAACTTAGGTTTCTGAGTTTGAACTTGTGACCGGCCATCTTTTCAATTACACGGTGAGGTCCATTGAATCGGGGGTCGAGCTTAGAGTGGCGGTCTTGGACTTTGGTGAACACGATGTCACCAACCTCGATGTCATGCGGTTTAGCGCGCTGATGCTGTTTATGCAGCATAGATTCCTGAGAGGCGGTAAGTCTGTCACGGACGGACATATGAATACGTTGGAAAGCTGAAACGCGATTCTGAACATAATCGTCAACGTTGTATAGAGGACGAGGGTCAGAGGAGAGAAACTCATATGGGAGTCTTTTGTCAGAGCCATATAAAATGAAATGTGGAGACTCGTTGATCGATGAGTGAATCGCAGCGTTAAGAGAGCATGCGACTAGGGGAATGTGATCATCCCATGAAGAGCTTGAATTGGCAATGAAGCGTAAGATGTCGAGAATTCGACGGTTTGCTCTCTCGACTTTTCCGTTCGCTTGAGGGGAATATGGAACAATGTTGCACTTTTTAATTTCAAATGACTCGCAAACAGCTTTGAGGATGGCATTGTTGAATTCGGTGCCATTATCTGATAGAAGTACTTTAGGAGATGCATACCGGCATATGACTTCATCTATCAGTGCTCGTGCAACTGAACGTGCAGATTTGTCTTTGAGAGGAACCAAGATGCTGAAGCGTGAAAAACTATCGATACAGACGAGCAAATAGTGAAAACCGTTCTCCGTCAGAGGGAGTTTCAAAATATCGACTGACAGACTGTCCCAAGGAGCATGAGGGATAGGATATGGGAGGTTCGGAGATTCATAATGGAGAGAGGGACGATGCTCAGCGCATGAAGCGCATAAGAGACAATGACGGGTGATGTCTTTCCTCATGGAAGGCCAGAAATATGATCGTTGAGCCTGTTTGAATGCTCTATCTTTGCCTGGATGACCGGCAAGAGGGGAGTCATGAACGTGATACAAGATTATAGGGACAAGAGCTTCTGGAATGACAAGCTGAGATGCATGATGTAATGAATCGTCCTCAGAAATGACAGAACTAGATTTATAGAGGACATCGTCTCGAAGCAAAAAGGAATCTGGGGAGAATGGCAAGCTTGGAAGGTTACTGGCATCACCTGATTCAAGATAATAAATGAGACGTTTGCAGAATTGATCAGACCTTTGAAGGGATTTGACTTCCTCAAGAGTGGGGAGTGACTGTGAGGTTGTGAGCAGACTGACAGGAGCGACATGACGGGACAGAGCGTCAGCGACAGAATTAGCTTTACCTGGGAGGTACGCGAATGAAGGATTGTACTCTTGAACAGTGAGTTGCCAACGGGCAAATTTTCCGGTTAAACTGGTTCCTTTGAATAACTCTGTGACAGCAAAATGATCGGTTAGAACGTGGATCTTATATCCGAGTATGATGTCTCTGAAGTGACGAAGAGACCAAACGACTGCGAGAGCTTCGCGGTGAGTGACACTGTAGTTGCGCTCAGCAGCATTGAGCAGACGACTGGCAAAGGCAACTGCGCGTGATTTACCATTTTCATCTCGTTGCATGAGGACAGAACCGATACCGATGTTTGATGCGTCAGTGCAAAGAATAAACTCCTTATTGAAATTAGGAAATGCGAGGACAGGAGCGTTGCATAAGGCTTGCTTGAGGGTAGCGAATGCTTTCTCGCACTCGTCCGTCCATGCGAATGTTACATTCTTTTTAAACAATGATGTGAGAGGTTGAGCGATTTTACTGAAATCTTTGATAAATTGCCGATAAAATCCTGCAAGGCCAATGAAACTACGAACGTCATCAGCAGAACTAGGAGTAGGAAACCGTGATATCGCATGAATTTTATCGTCAAGAGTGTGGATGCCATCTTTGTCAACCTTGTGGCCTAAGAATTTGATTTCACGTTTGAGGAACTGACATTTACTGAGTTTAAGAGTTAACCCAGCCTTTGCAAAACGTGACAGAACATCTGAGATGGTTTCGAGGTGTTCGGGAAGGTCCTTTGATGCGACTATCACATCGTCTAAGTAACAAAACACCGAGGAGCCTAAGAGGCCAGAGAGAACTGAGTTCATGAGACGCATGAAAGTTAAGGGACTATTACGTAAACCCATGGCCATACGTTTGAAAGCGTACTGGCCAGATGATGTGGTGAAAGCAGTGTAGTGCCGTGAACTTTCTTCTAGCTCGACCTGGAAGAAACCAGACTGAAGGTCGAGGGTGGAAAATACACTGTTTGAATCACCTATTGACTGGAGGAGATCAGACAAGATTGGCATAGGGAATCGATCGGGTATCGTCGCGGCGTTTAAACCACGGAAATCGACGACTACTCTCCACTCACCATTGGACTTAGGAACTAGAAACAGCGGGGCATTGAATGGTGATGCCGCTGGCTCTATGATATCCTCGTCCAGCATGCTTCTGACAGCGTCGTCCATTAACGTCCTGCGGCTGTGTGGGATGCGATAAGCCGGGACGTAGATGGGTGTCGAGCCTGGGGTGAGGTGGATGGAATGACGAACAGCATCGGTCTTGCCCAGAGGTTCACCCGGAAGAGAGACACATGACCTGAAAGTCGATAAGAGGGCAAGTAAATCTGTTTTCGTTTCAGGAAAATCAACATCACCAATATGCTGGTCAAGAAGAGGAGGAGGAGAATCTGAGGCAATTGGTGAAGACATGGATGTGTGACAAGGAGATGAGGTGACAGGGGTGACAGGGGCAGGATAAGGGAGAACTTCGCCTAAAGTCACGCCAGATTGAAGGGATATAGGGTGATTCGTGAGATTCTGAATGGCAATACAGCACGAACTATCCTTGTCTAGGGTTGAAAGAACTGACTCGAGAGCGACACCATTCACTCGGGCAGAGTCGGGCAAACATAAGATGTCTGTCCCGGGGGGGCACACCTTTGACGACGACGCGCACCAAACAGAGGTGGGTCTGTGTGACTACCACAGAGGAGGTCAACACAGCTTTCCTGAGTCTGGTGTTCGAGAGGACGTCAGACAGTGTTGTAGAAGAAGAGGGATTGTCGGTGTCGCTGTGCAGCGCCTCGCTAGGCGAGTCGGCTGGCGTAGATAAGACAGGATCAGGGATTACTGAGGGTGTCTTGAGCGATGAGGGAGGGACATGAGATGAGTCCTGAGAAGGCGTGTGCATTACAACGTAGACATCAGATGGTGGCGGTGACTCAGGGAAGGGTGAGGCAGAGATGAAGGTGCCATTCTGGGCGATTTGATGAATAGAAGGGAAAAGTGAGATGTTGAAGTGAGACATTGTATGGTATCCTATCAATATTTCAGCTGCAAAACATACATCATCCATGACATAGAAAAAATCTGAGATAGAAGGTTCAAGTGGAGACAAACAGATACTGAGGAGAACCTTTCTATGAGGTATGACAACGTTTCCAGAAATACCACTAACAGTGATGTCTGGTGGATAACTCTGAAACTTGTGCCTCGAGGCGGCAGAGAGTTTTTCAAAAACATGAGTTTTAATGATGTTGACTGAGGCACCAGAATCGAAAAATGCACGGCATTTGTGAGAGGCTAATTTGACGTCAGCAGTCAGACCTTGGAAAAATCCGGAGGATTTAACAGGGACACATGGGAGAGGCACTGTCTGTGCATCCGCGAAAACAACACGTTTATGAGATGACTTACTACCTGCGGTCTTTAGAATGGACTTGAGTGTTACCGAGGAGGTGCGAGGCTCTGGCGCGAATCGTTTCCCGAAGATTGAGAAGGCTGCATTTGTTGCTGGAAAAGGCGACATTCCTCAAGTGAGTGACCGCGTTTATTATGAAGGGAGCAGAAGGCATTACTGTTGAAATTATGATAACCTCTTTCGTCAAGCATTACTCGACAGTCCGCTGAGACGTGACCTTTGAGTCCACATCGGTAACATGTTACCTTTCTCGAGTCACGGGAGGATGAACGGTGACGAGAATGAGAGCGTTGATCAGAACGTGACAAATGAGTGTTTGAAGGTGGAGATGGGCTCTGAGGGGAGGAGCTTCGGTGAGAAAATGGGGGCTTGATTGAGGAATGCGGTGACTGAACCAAACTTACTGGCTGAGGAACAGGTGGCGATTTCTCTGATATTTTCTTGCACAGATCATACAAGAAATCTTCCTTACTGAATTTAATGTCGCTTGCAACGGTGAAGGTTGGTGAATCGAGCTGAACAAGGAACAGGAAATACGACATAAGGCGTTTGAAATCAGTAGAAGATATATTGCCGTCTGTGTCGATCCACTGAGAGAATTTCATTTGCTCTGTTAACTCAGCACTGAGAGAGGATGCAATATTCTCTGCCTTATACACATCATGAGTAGAACGAGCAATATTAGTGAGAGTTTGAGCAATTTTGAGGAAGGAATGAGTTGCACCTAATTTTGAGTGACCAGAGAAATGAGAGATTAATGCTGTGGTGAGTTCATCGTATGTAGAAAAACTGAGGAATTTATCGGTTTTTATGAGTTTTCCCGCAAGACTAGATGGGTCATGACAAATCCGTGATTTTAAAATGGCTAATTTTTCCACATCAGAATAAGCTGAGCGACGTGTACATTCATCATTTACACGCCGGACAAAGGCTTGGACTGATTCAGAGTTAGTACCAGAAAAAGGAGGAATTGAGACATTATCAGATATGAGAGTAACCTGAGGTGTGGGTGTGTGAGGTGACTGGTCGTTAGACATCGTGATCACGTTGAGGAAATACACAAGGAAACAGAGAAACACTGAGTGTACACAAAAAATGTAGAATAACTAGCACAATAAAGAGAAAAATATAATAAGAACTAAGGTACTTAACTAGCAGAGGACCAAGGAGGTGGAACACGTGGGCGCTGACTGGTCACGTGGTGAATGGGCGTATTTCTGGGCTGCGACACGTGGTGAAGAGCGATGGGCGTCTTGAGGGCGGAGACACGTGGTGAGGGCGTGGAAAACTTGTTTGAGGGACCACGTGGTGATGGGTGATGACCGTCTTGAAGGGACACGTGGTGAAGGGCGATGGGCGTCTTGAGGGCGTCTTGAGGTGATGCGTGGGCAGCGAAGATGGCGCGCCGCGAACAAAATGGAGGTAGAGGTGATGGGCGTCTTGAACAGCAGGGCGAGGAGGCTTGTACTCACTCGGAATAGATGCTACTGCAGAAGGGCGACGAAGGAAGCGACTGCAGGGCGTAGAGGAGAACACGAGTGAGCGAGGCAAGGGCGTGTGTAGAGTCACTTACTGAGGCAGAACGATGCACGTGGTGAGTGTAGAGACTTGATGACGGAGGAGGCTGAATCTTGATAATTCGTCGCTTGGAAGGACGAATTCCACCGTTGCACACCAATTGTATCGGTGATTTTTTTTTTTTTTTTTTTGCTTGATATAGATGATATATTGACACAACACGACTTGAGTAGATACAGGATATACAGTGACTATGACCTTGCCTGCCTTGAGAGAGATGACGAAACGTTGATGATGGTAGCGAGCTGAGAGATGAGCGACTGGTTGATGTAGTCGCCAGGCTGAGAATGAGGGTGAGAAGTGGTGGTGTGGGCTCAGCCGCGGTCAGGAAAGGTCGACTCCAGGTGGACTACGCGCCTATGATTGGTCGGGACTGACCCGGGAGAATGACGTCACGGGAACAGAGCTGTGTGATAGGGCTGGCTTTTGACCTGACGCCTTGGCTGGGATGTGAATTCTAGGAAAATTCCTTACCCGCATACACTCTCTCTCTCTTAGCTAAAAACAATGAATATCTTAAAACTAGTTAACAATGATATACAGATATGATATGATACATCAACTCCAAAACGCACTCCACACTGAGGATCAACTGTGACCCCACCGAGTTCACGTATGCCGTCCATGCCCAGAATAAAGGGGAAGCCAAGGGGCATCTCTGTGCTCACACATACACAGACATCTGCGCGAGCGCCACCGTGTAACTGAAGTCGCAACACGCCCGTTCCTTCGCACTGCCACTTATCCCCACTTGCGGTAACCAAACAAATATCGCTCCTCGTCCACGCCTTACAACAGGAGACATGAGCAACACTGCGCGAACACCCTGTGTCAACCAACACACGACGTCGGACTCCATCTACTTTCAACACAGCACTGGGCAGCACCTCTTTTACTGACTGTCGTGAGAGGAGGCTGGCGCTGATGCCCTCTCCGTTCTCGTTTTCCCGACACGCCGAAGCGAAATGGCCGGCCGCACCGCACTCATAACACTTGCCCCTGCGTCGTGGGCGGCCCAGACTGCCCCGTCCTCTCGCACCTCTGCCCGCACCAGTAGCGTGGCGGGCTAGACAGTCTCTGGCGAGGTGATTCGGGCCACCACACGTGTAACACCTGAAGTTCACGGCAGCTGCGCAAGGTTCCCCACTCGGCGTCGTTGAAGCCCCGAAGCACGCCTCCGATAACGACCCAACAGTGCCGTCGTCCTTGAGGACTGCTCTTGCTCGCGCTAGAATCTGCTCCAAGTCGAGTGTTTCCAGGCGCGACCCAGCCCTTAGGAGCTGGCGAACACCCTCTGGCAGGCCGGTCACAAAAGCACAAGCGAGGGCTTTGTCAGTCATCCCGCCAAACAACATGGCTAAGCGTCGCAGCTCAGCCAAGTACACGTCAGGGGTTTCACCACTGCCCAACTTCCTGTTAATGAACTGTTCATAGGCCACGTACTGATCCACTGCAAACGCGGCCAACAGCGCCTTTTTCACTTTCTCTGTTGACTTCCTGTCAGGCTCAGCCAGCTGTAGGTAGACGGCGAAGAGGTATGACACTCGCCACGTCGCTAATATTCCGCAGCTTGCAGACCAACTCCAGCTTCTGTAACCACTCCGTCACCGAGTGGTTGCCACTGCCGTCGAACTCGGGAATGAGCTTCAAGTCAAAACCCTCCATACTGCCTAGATAGCTTGTAGTAGTGGGCAGTAAGGAAACTCAATCTTCTTATATATAAATATACTGTAAGTAAGTAGTGTACAATGCAGCAGAACTGTCGCGACGGTGTGGCTGTAGAGCGTGCTGTTGTCAGGGCGAGAGCTGCGGTGGAAGTCCGCCTCCCTCACGTCTCCTCGCTGGCCTCACCTCCGGCTTGACGACACACCGAACCACAGTCCCGCCTGAACCACCGAACAAGGGAGCCGGAATCTAACTACCTTGTTAAATAATTCAATACACTTGTCTACTACGCAACACGCCCATACATACACATTAAGCACAATATATAGTGAACAGAACACTCCCCCCTGAATCTCATTCACATAATAGTAGCTACATTTTCTACAACAAAAAGAAAAAAAATCACGAAACACACACATGCATGCACACGCACTCACACAAAGCCTCGTGCGTACAACTTATTTACAAATGGAACATTCTTTAAGCTTCCTGATCCTCTCTGAACGCCTCGGCATCTCAGCATCTGCCGCTGTCGTGTCGCCGTCCCCTTCTTCATCGTCATCAGCTGCGTCTTGCTCTTCTCCGCCATCAACTCTGACAGGGAGCCGAATGAGGAGCTCGTCATCATCGTGTCTCCCCTCCACCGTACTGTCCTCGACACCGTCACCAATACGCGGACGAAGGTCTTTAACATGACGGGGAACTCCGTTGACTTCGGCGGCATGGTCTGACAGCATCCTCGTAACCGTGCCTGCTTCATACCGTGTGTCACAGCGAGCGTTGGGGGGTTTGACCCATACTTTATCCCCGTCATGATACGGCCCCCTTCCTGCCAGGTCTTCCTCTGTAGTACGCGTACAAGGACCCACCTCGCGTATTCTCACAGTGTACCGGTACAGCAGGTTTGAGGGAGCAGTTGCTGACTCTACATCATCCAGGGGTCTCAAGTTATATAAATACACCGCCTCCTCCACAGAGCAGCCCTTCCTTGCCGCAATAACCTTGACAGAACGGTGGCACCTCTCTACTATCCCATTCCCTGAAGGAACGTGCGCACATCTGAACCGCAATGTGACATTCCACCGTCGTGCGAAACTTGCAAAGAGCTTGCTGCGGAAAGCAGTGTCGTTGTCGGTTAGTAGTTCCTCCGGCGCTCCGCGTTCACAGAAAATTGCTTCCAGCTGCTTAATAACACTCTCGCTGGTTTGAAGCCTCAACTGTCGCCATACCGTGAACCTTGACGGACCGCAGTCGATGAGACTCAGGTACGGCTTGCCTTTGAAATGAGTTATGTCCATGCCGACCCGCTGCCACACCTCGTCCACCTCCAGGCTCCCTCTCCGCCACTTAACGGGTGCAGGGTCGATGGCATGACAAGTCTCGCAGTCCGCCACAATGGAGTGTACTTGCCGTCGGGTGACTGTCGGAAGTACCCTCTTTACAAAGTAAAGGGTTCGTTTTACACCTGGATGTCCTGTAGCGTGATGAATCTCCGCTATCTTACTGTCATCCACTTCAGCAGTGGCAGCACACATGGGTTGCAAAACAGAGGAGAGAGTAGGCGGCGTGGGTGGAGGAGGGTGCGGGACATGTGCCTTTAACCAGCGCTGTGGCACACGAGTCAGACTATCAGCCTTGTTACCGCTGGACGGGACGAGTATCACAGTCAGCTGAAAGGCGTATTCTTTCACCATCGATGTCACGATGCCAATCCTTCTCCGAATAAGCATCTCACTCGCCGCCTTTGTACGAAGTCTGCTCCTTCCTGTCAACGCGTCAGTAATCCAGCGATGCACCGTGGAGGAGTCAGTTAACAACTCCACCTTCTTAAATTCCCAGGCCAGCGCGAGATTAAGTCCTTTGATGACAGAGTCTAACTCGGCCATATTAATGTGCGTGGCATCGTCCTTACGAAGCTGGCTGGCATCCTCTACGACGCATCCATCCACCTCAACTGCAACGCCGAGAGCAAGGGAACTAGCATCAACCCAGATCCTGGCCTCGTCACTCCTAACACTCCATTTGCCTCGAACCGGGTCATTCTTCCTGACTTCGGCGTCAGTCTCCTCCAGCATCCTTCTTAGTTCTCCGTCAGTGACAGCGTCGTCCCACTTTTCTGTTAGGTTATTCACCTTCCTCTTCACGTAAGCCGTAGCCATTCGTAGCCACCCGCACACTGGATAATGGCCTGTTAACTTGCCGCAATATGAGAACACCGTCCGTCGCGTCATCATTTTCGGTACATCTGGCACGGCGTTGTCTCTCCTCCAGACAAGATCTCCTTGCTCCCCCCAGACCTTTAGACCTAATGCTCGCCCACCCTCAGCGAGCCTCACGTGTGGGGAGCTAGTCAGTCCATATTTCTTCAGGTGCTGTTCCACATAACTGGCCGAGACGACGTCCTCGTTGACTAGGATGTCATCGATGTAAGCAGAGGTTCCCTTCCGTACGACTGGGTCTTGTGAGAGGACACAATCCAGCACCGCCCTCATTACCAGCGGAGCCACGTTCAGGCCGAAACCTAACCGCGTCAGGCAGTACCGCCTTCCCTTAAAGCTCACTGTCTGGTAGGGCCACAGTGAGTCACGGATTCGTATCTGCAGGTACGCCTTGGTCAGGTCCACGATGCACACATTCGCACCCTGTCTCCGCCAGATCCTCAGCTTATCCGAGCACACGTCTGAATCTGCCGTAAACGCGTCGACGTGCGTGTTGAGTTCCCGGAAGTCCATTACTGGGCGCACCTTACTCTTGTTCCGCTGCACGACTGCCATCAGCGGAATCAGCCCCTTAGCCGGCCCGTGTAACCGCTCGTCATACGGGAGCAGCCACCCATCATCAATCCATTGCTGCAGCTCTTTCTCGTACGATTCCCTTGCGTCTTGGGGCACAGCATACTCAGCCGCCTGGTTCCGCAGGACCCCGGGCTCCTTGCCCTCTGCCCACTTCCATGCAGCAGTCCAGCAGTTCGCACTCTGGTCGTAGCCGGCAGTGAAGTCAGGTTCGTCCAATTTCAGATCCACGTTTGTAGCAGCACAAATCACGTCCTCAATGTATCGGTGATTCTTTTTTTGGTACCGGGCCGGTCACCGCGTGGCTTGGAAGAGTGGAGGTAGAGGGGTAGCGTGGATGATGGAGGTCTTGTTGAAACACACACGGCTTGATATAGATGATATATTGACACAACACGACTTGAGTAGATACAGGATATACAGTGACTATGACCTTTGCCTGCCTTGAGAGAGATGACGAAACGTTGATGATGGTAGCGAGCTGAGAGATGAGCGACTGGTTGATGTAGTCGCCAGGCTGAGAATGAGGGTGAGAAGTGGTGGTGTGGGCTCAGCCGCGGTCAGGAAAGGTCGACTCCAGGTGGACTACGCGCCTATGATTGGTCGGGACTGACCCGGGAGAATGACGTCACGGGAACAGAGCTGTGTGATAGGGCTGGCTTTTGACCTGACGCCTTGGCTGGAATGTGAATTCTAGGAAAATTCCTTACCCGCATACACTCTCTCTCTCTTAGCTAAAAACAATGAATATCTTAAAACTAGTTAACAATGATATACAGATATGATATGATACAAATACTTCCCCCTTGGAAGCATACGTCCTCGTATGTCGAGCTAAAGAATACAATCAGAGAGGGGGGACGATGAAATACATTGGATACAATACAGAATACACAATACGAATACACAATAAGACTAAGACATAATAAAAATACATGAGACATGAACAAGAATCAGGATGTAGCCTTTACATAGATACATATATATACATAGTTGGACAGGAATGAAAGGAAAGATGAAGGAAATGGCTAGTAGACTGGGCGAGACCGGAGCTGATATTTAGGTGAGGATGAGATGGGGGGTGAAGGTGGCTGACTTTCAACAATGTCAGGAGCATTTTCTGGTAGTGGAGAGGTAGGTTCGAAATCGAAACCACGATCAACCCGTTTGAGATGGTCTCTGTGAACAAAGTTTTCACTGCCTGAACTTAGGTTTCTGAGTTTGAACTTGTGACCGGCCATCTTTTCAATTACACGGTGAGGTCCGTTGAATCGGGGGTCGAGCTTAGAGTGGCGGTCTTGGACTTTGGTGAACACGATGTCACCAACCTCGATGTCATGCGGTTTAGCGCGCTGATGCTGTTTATGCAGCATAGATTCCTGAGAGGCGGTAAGTCTGTCACGGACGGACATATGAATACGTTGGAAAGCTGAAACGCGATTCTGAACATAATCGTCAACGTTGTATAGAGGACGAGGGTCAGAGGAGAGAAACTCATATGGGAGTCTTTTGTCAGAGCCATATAAAATGAAATGTGGAGACTCGTTGATCGATGAGTGAATCGCAGCGTTAAGAGAGCATGCGACTAGGGGAATGTGATCATCCCATGAAGAGCTTGAATTGGCAATGAAGCGTAAGATGTCGAGAATTCGACGGTTTGCTCTCTCGACTTTTCCGTTCGCTTGAGGGGAATATGGAACAATGTTGCACTTTTTAATTTCAAATGACTCGCAAACAGCTTTGAGGATGGCATTGTTGAATTCGGTGCCATTATCTGATAGAAGTACTTTAGGAGATGCATACCGGCATATGACTTCATCTATCAGTGCTCGTGCAACTGAACGTGCAGATTTGTCTTTGAGAGGAACCAAGATGCTGAAGCGTGAAAAACTATCGATACAGACGAGCAAATAGTGAAAACCGTTCTCCGTCAGAGGGAGTTTCAAAATATCGACTGACAGACTGTCCCAAGGAGCATGAGGGATAGGATATGGGAGGTTCGGAGATTCATAATGGAGAGAGGGACGATGCTCAGCGCATGAAGCGCATAAGAGACAATGACGGGTGATGTCTTTCCTCATGGAAGGCCAGAAATATGATCGTTGAGCCTGTTTGAATGCTCTATCTTTGCCTGGATGACCGGCAAGAGGGGAGTCATGAACGTGATACAAGATTATAGGGACAAGAGCTTCTGGAATGACAAGCTGAGATGCATGATGTAATGAATCGTCCTCAGAAATGACAGAACTAGATTTATAGAGGACATCGTCTCGAAGCAAAAAGGAATCTGGGGAGAATGGCAAGCTTGGAAGGTTACTGGCATCACCTGATTCAAGATAATAAATGAGACGTTTGCAGAATTGATCAGACCTTTGAAGGGATTTGACTTCCTCAAGAGTGGGGAGTGACTGTGAGGTTGTGAGCAGACTGACAGGAGCGACATGACGGGACAGAGCGTCAGCGACAGAATTAGCTTTACCTGGGAGGTACGCGAATGAAGGATTGTACTCTTGAACAGTGAGTTGCCAACGGGCAAATTTTCCGGTTAAACTGGTTCCTTTGAATAACTCTGTGACAGCAAAATGATCGGTTAGAACGTGGATCTTATATCCGAGTATGATGTCTCTGAAGTGACGAAGAGGCCAAACGACTGCGAGAGCTTCGCGGTGAGTGACACTGTAGTTGCGCTCAGCAGCATTGAGCAGACGACTGGCAAAGGCAACTGCGCGTGATTTACCATTTTCATCTCGTTGCATGAGGACAGAACCGATACCGATGTTTGATGCGTCAGTGCAAAGAATAAACTCCTTATTGAAATTAGGAAATGCGAGGACAGGAGCGTTGCATAAGGCTTGCTTGAGGGTAGCGAATGCTTTCTCGCACTCGTCCGTCCATGCGAATGTTACATTCTTTTTAAACAATGATGTGAGAGGTTGAGCGATTTTACTGAAATCTTTGATAAATTGCCGATAAAATCCTGCAAGGCCAATGAAACTACGAACGTCATCAGCAGAACTAGGAGTAGGAAACCGTGATATCGCATGAATTTTATCGTCAAGAGTGTGGATGCCATCTTTGTCAACCTTGTGGCCTAAGAATTTGATTTCACGTTTGAGGAACTGACATTTACTGAGTTTAAGAGTTAACCCAGCCTTTGCAAAACGTGACAGAACATCTGAGATGGTTTCGAGGTGTTCGGGAAGGTCCTTTGATGCGACTATCACATCGTCTAAGTAACAAAACACCGAGGAGCCTAAGAGGCCAGAGAGAACTGAGTTCATGAGACGCATGAAAGTTAAGGGACTATTACGTAAACCCATGGCCATACGTTTGAAAGCGTACTGGCCAGATGATGTGGTGAAAGCAGTGTAGTGCCGTGAACTTTCTTCTAGCTCGACCTGGAAGAAACCAGACTGAAGGTCGAGGGTGGAAAATACACTGTTTGAATCACCTATTGACTGGAGGAGATCAGACAAGATTGGCATAGGGAATCGATCGGGTATCGTCGCGGCGTTTAAACCACGGAAATCGACGACTACTCTCCACTCACCATTGGACTTAGGAACTAGAAACAGCGGGGCATTGAATGGTGATGCCGCTGGCTCTATGATATCCTCGTCCAGCATGCTTCTGACAGCGTCGTCCATTAACGTCCTGCGGCTGTGTGGGATGCGATAAGCCGGGACGTAGATGGGTGTCGAGCCTGGGGTGAGGTGGATGGAATGACGAACAGCATCGGTCTTGCCCAGAGGTTCACCCGGAAGAGAGACACATGACCTGAAAGTCGATAAGAGGGCAAGTAAATCTGTTTTCGTTTCAGGAAAATCAACATCACCAATATGCTGGTCAAGAAGAGGAGGAGGAGAATCTGAGGCAATTGGTGAAGACATGGATGTGTGACAAGGAGATGAGGTGACAGGGGTGACAGGGGCAGGATAAGGGAGAACTTCGCCTAAAGTCACGCCAGATTGAAGGGATATAGGGTGATTCGTGAGATTCTGAATGGCAATACAGCACGAACTATCCTTGTCTAGGGTTGAAAGAACTGACTCGAGAGCGACACCATTCACTCGGGCAGAGTCGGGCAAACATAAGATGTCTGTCCCGGGGGGGCACACCTTTGACGACGACGCGCACCAAACAGAGGTGGGTCTGTGTGACTACCACAGAGGAGGTCAACACAGCTTTCCTGAGTCTGGTGTTCGAGAGGACGTCAGACAGTGTTGTAGAAGAAGAGGGATTGTCGGTGTCGCTGTGCAGCGCTTCGCTAGGCGAGTCGGCTGGCGTAGATAAGACAGGATCAGGGATTACTGAGGGTGTCTTGAGCGATGAGGGAGGGACATGAGATGAGTCCTGAGAAGGCGTGTGCATTACAACGTAGACATCAGATGGTGGCGGTGACTCAGGGAAGGGTGAGGCAGAGATGAAGGTGCCATTCTGGGCGATTTGATGAATAGAAGGGAAAAGTGAGATGTTGAAGTGAGACATTGTATGGTATCCTATCAATATTTCAGCTGCAAAACATACATCATCCATGACATAGAAAAAATCTGAGATAGAAGGTTCAAGTGGAGACAAACAGATACTGAGGAGAACCTTTCTATGAGGTATGACAACGTTTCCAGAAATACCACTAACAGTGATGTCTGGTGGATAACTCTGAAACTTGTGCCTCGAGGCGGCAGAGAGTTTTTCAAAAACATGAGTTTTAATGATGTTGACTGAGGCACCAGAATCGAAAAATGCACGGCATTTGTGAGAGGCTAATTTGACGTCAGCAGTCAGACCTTGGAAAAATCCGGAGGATTTAACAGGGACACATGGGAGAGGCACTGTCTGTGCATCCGCGAAAACAACACGTTTATGAGATGACTTACTACCTGCGGTCTTTAGAATGGACTTGAGTGTTACCGAGGAGGTGCGAGGCTCTGGCGCGAATCGTTTCCCGAAGATTGAGAAGACTGCATTTGTTGCTGGAAAAGGCGACATTCCTCAAGTGAGTGACCGCGTTTATTATGAAGGGAGCAGAAGGCATTACTGTTGAAATTATGATAACCTCTTTCGTCAAGCATTACTCGACAGTCCGCTGAGACGTGACCTTTGAGTCCACATCGGTAACATGTTACCTTTCTCGAGTCACGGGAGGATGAACGGTGACGAGAATGAGAGCGTTGATCAGAACGTGACAAATGAGTGTTTGAAGGTGGAGATGGACTCTGAGGGGAGGAGCTTCGGTGAGAAAATGGGGGCTTGATTGAGGAATGCGGTGACTGAACCAAACTTACTGGCTGAGGAACAGGTGGCGATTTCTCTGATATTTTCTTGCACAGATCATACAAGAAATCTTCCTTACTGAATTTAATGTCGCTTGCAACGGTGAAGGTTGGTGAATCGAGCTGAACAAGGAACAGGAAATACGACATAAGGCGTTTGAAATCAGTAGAAGATATATTGCCGTCTGTGTCGATCCACTGAGAGGATTTCATTTGCTCTGTTAACTCAGCACTGAGAGAGGATGCAATATTCTCTGCCTTATACACATCATGAGTAGAACGAGCAATATTAGTGAGAGTTTGAGCAATTTTGAGGAAGGAATGAGTTGCACCTAATTTTGAGTGACCAGAGAAATGAGAGATTAATGCTGTGGTGAGTTCATCGTATGTAGAAAAACTGAGGAATTTATCGGTTTTTATGAGTTTTCCCGCAAGACTAGATGGGTCATGACAAATCCGTGATTTTAAAATGGCTAATTTTTCCACATCAGAATAAGCTGAGCGACGTGTACATTCATCATTTACACGCCGGACAAAGGCTTGGACTGATTCAGAGTTAGTACCAGAAAAAGGAGGAATTGAGACATTATCAGATATGAGAGTAACCTGAGGTGTGGGTGTGTGAGGTGACTGGTCGTTAGACATCGTGATCACGTTGAGGAAATACACAAGGAAACAGAGAAACACTGAGTGTACACAAAAAATGTAGAATAACTAGCACAATAAAGAGAAAAATATAATAAGAACTAAGGTACTTAACTAGCAGAGGACCAAGGAGGTGGAACACGTGGGCGCTGACTGGTCACGTGGTGAATGGGCGTATTTCTGGGCTGCGACACGTGGTGAAGAGCGATGGGCGTCTTGAGGGCGGAGACACGTGGTGAGGGCGTGGAAAACTTGTTTGAGGGACCACGTGGTGATGGGTGATGACCGTCTTGAAGGGACACGTGGTGAAGGGCGATGGGCGTCTTGAGGGCGTCTTGAGGTGATGCGTGGGCAGCGAAGATGGCGCGCCGCGAACAAAATGGAGGTAGAGGTGATGGGCGTCTTGAACAGCAGGGCGAGGAGGCTTGTACTCACTCGGAATAGATGCTACTGCAGAAGGGCGACGAAGGAAGCGACTGCAGGGCGTAGAGGAGAACACGAGTGAGCGAGGCAAGGGCGTGTGTAGAGTCACTTACTGAGGCAGAACGATGCACGTGGTGAGTGTAGAGACTTGATGACGGAGGAGGCTGAATCTTGATAATTCGTCGCTTGGAAGGACGAATTCCACCGTTGCACACCAATTGTATCGGTGATTTTTTTTTTTTTTTTTTTGCTTGATATAGATGATATATTGACACAACACGACTTGAGTAGATACAGGATATACAGTGACTATGACCTTGCCTGCCTTGAGAGAGATGACGAAACGTTGATGATGGTAGCGAGCTGAGAGATGAGCGACTGGTTGATGTAGTCGCCAGGCTGAGAATGAGGGTGAGAAGTGGTGGTGTGGGCTCAGCCGCGGTCAGGAAAGGTCGACTCCAGGTGGACTACGCGCCTATGATTGGTCGGGACTGACCCGGGAGAATGACGTCACGGGAACAGAGCTGTGTGATAGGGCTGGCTTTTGACCTGACGCCTTGGCTGGGATGTGAATTCTAGGAAAATTCCTTACCCGCATACACTCTCTCTCTCTTAGCTAAAAACAATGAATATCTTAAAACTAGTTAACAATGATATACAGATATGATATGATACATCAACTCCAAAACGCACTCCACACTGAGGATCAACTGTGACCCCACCGAGTTCACGTATGCCGTCCATGCCCAGAATAAAGGGGAAGCCAAGGGGCATCTCTGTGCTCACACATACACAGACATCTGCGCGAGCGCCACCGTGTAACTGAAGTCGCAACACGCCCGTTCCTTCGCACTGCCACTTATCCCCACTTGCGGTAACCAAACAAATATCGCTCCTCGTCCACGCCTTACAACAGGAGACATGAGCAACACTGCGCGAACACCCTGTGTCAACCAACACACGACGTCGGACTCCATCTACTTTCAACACAGCACTGGGCAGCACCTCTTTTACTGACTGTCGTGAGAGGAGGCTGGCGCTGATGCCCTCTCCGTTCTCGTTTTCCCGACACGCCGAAGCGAAATGGCCGGCCGCACCGCACTCATAACACTTGCCCCTGCGTCGTGGGCGGCCCAGACTGCCCCGTCCTCTCGCACCTCTGCCCGCACCAGTAGCGTGGCGGGCTAGACAGTCTCTGGCGAGGTGATTCGGGCCACCACACGTGTAACACCTGAAGTTCACGGCAGCTGCGCAAGGTTCCCCACTCGGCGTCGTTGAAGCCCCGAAGCACGCCTCCGATAACGACCCAACAGTGCCGTCGTCCTTGAGGACTGCTCTTGCTCGCGCTAGAATCTGCTCCAAGTCGAGTGTTTCCAGGCGCGACCCAGCCCTTAGGAGCTGGCGAACACCCTCTGGCAGGCCGGTCACAAAAGCACAAGCGAGGGCTTTGTCAGTCATCCCGCCAAACAACATGGCTAAGCGTCGCAGCTCAGCCAAGTACACGTCAGGGGTTTCACCACTGCCCAACTTCCTGTTAATGAACTGTTCATAGGCCACGTACTGATCCACTGCAAACGCGGCCAACAGCGCCTTTTTCACTTTCTCTGTTGACTTCCTGTCAGGCTCAGCCAGCTGTAGGTAGACGGCGAAGAGGTATGACACTCGCCACGTCGCTAATATTCCGCAGCTTGCAGACCAACTCCAGCTTCTGTAACCACTCCGTCACCGAGTGGTTGCCACTGCCGTCGAACTCGGGAATGAGCTTCAAGTCAAAACCCTCCATACTGCCTAGATAGCTTGTAGTAGTGGGCAGTAAGGAAACTCAATCTTCTTATATATAAATATACTGTAAGTAAGTAGTGTACAATGCAGCAGAACTGTCGCGACGGTGTGGCTGTAGAGCGTGCTGTTGTCAGGGCGAGAGCTGCGGTGGAAGTCCGCCTCCCTCACGTCTCCTCGCTGGCCTCACCTCCGGCTTGACGACACACCGAACCACAGTCCCGCCTGAACCACCGAACAAGGGAGCCGGAATCTAACTACCTTGTTAAATAATTCAATACACTTGTCTACTACGCAACACGCCCATACATACACATTAAGCACAATATATAGTGAACAGAACACTCCCCCCTGAATCTCATTCACATAATAGTAGCTACATTTTCTACAACAAAAAGAAAAAAAATCACGAAACACACACATGCATGCACACGCACTCACACAAAGCCTCGTGCGTACAACTTATTTACAAATGGAACATTCTTTAAGCTTCCTGATCCTCTCTGAACGCCTCGGCATCTCAGCATCTGCCGCTGTCGTGTCGCCGTCCCCTTCTTCATCGTCATCAGCTGCGTCTTGCTCTTCTCCGCCATCAACTCTGACAGGGAGCCGAATGAGGAGCTCGTCATCATCGTGTCTCCCCTCCACCGTACTGTCCTCGACACCGTCACCAATACGCGGACGAAGGTCTTTAACATGACGGGGAACTCCGTTGACTTCGGCGGCATGGTCTGACAGCATCCTCGTAACCGTGCCTGCTTCATACCGTGTGTCACAGCGAGCGTTGGGGGGTTTGACCCATACTTTATCCCCGTCATGATACGGCCCCCTTCCTGCCAGGTCTTCCTCTGTAGTACGCGTACAAGGACCCACCTCGCGTATTCTCACAGTGTACCGGTACAGCAGGTTTGAGGGAGCAGTTGCTGACTCTACATCATCCAGGGGTCTCAAGTTATATAAATACACCGCCTCCTCCACAGAGCAGCCCTTCCTTGCCGCAATAACCTTGACAGAACGGTGGCACCTCTCTACTATCCCATTCCCTGAAGGAACGTGCGCACATCTGAACCGCAATGTGACATTCCACCGTCGTGCGAAACTTGCAAAGAGCTTGCTGCGGAAAGCAGTGTCGTTGTCGGTTAGTAGTTCCTCCGGCGCTCCGCGTTCACAGAAAATTGCTTCCAGCTGCTTAATAACACTCTCGCTGGTTTGAAGCCTCAACTGTCGCCATACCGTGAACCTTGACGGACCGCAGTCGATGAGACTCAGGTACGGCTTGCCTTTGAAATGAGTTATGTCCATGCCGACCCGCTGCCACACCTCGTCCACCTCCAGGCTCCCTCTCCGCCACTTAACGGGTGCAGGGTCGATGGCATGACAAGTCTCGCAGTCCGCCACAATGGAGTGTACTTGCCGTCGGGTGACTGTCGGAAGTACCCTCTTTACAAAGTAAAGGGTTCGTTTTACACCTGGATGTCCTGTAGCGTGATGAATCTCCGCTATCTTACTGTCATCCACTTCAGCAGTGGCAGCACACATGGGTTGCAAAACAGAGGAGAGAGTAGGCGGCGTGGGTGGAGGAGGGTGCGGGACATGTGCCTTTAACCAGCGCTGTGGCACACGAGTCAGACTATCAGCCTTGTTACCGCTGGACGGGACGAGTATCACAGTCAGCTGAAAGGCGTATTCTTTCACCATCGATGTCACGATGCCAATCCTTCTCCGAATAAGCATCTCACTCGCCGCCTTTGTACGAAGTCTGCTCCTTCCTGTCAACGCGTCAGTAATCCAGCGATGCACCGTGGAGGAGTCAGTTAACAACTCCACCTTCTTAAATTCCCAGGCCAGCGCGAGATTAAGTCCTTTGATGACAGAGTCTAACTCGGCCATATTAATGTGCGTGGCATCGTCCTTACGAAGCTGGCTGGCATCCTCTACGACGCATCCATCCACCTCAACTGCAACGCCGAGAGCAAGGGAACTAGCATCAACCCAGATCCTGGCCTCGTCACTCCTAACACTCCATTTGCCTCGAACCGGGTCATTCTTCCTGACTTCGGCGTCAGTCTCCTCCAGCATCCTTCTTAGTTCTCCGTCAGTGACAGCGTCGTCCCACTTTTCTGTTAGGTTATTCACCTTCCTCTTCACGTAAGCCGTAGCCATTCGTAGCCACCCGCACACTGGATAATGGCCTGTTAACTTGCCGCAATATGAGAACACCGTCCGTCGCGTCATCATTTTCGGTACATCTGGCACGGCGTTGTCTCTCCTCCAGACAAGATCTCCTTGCTCCCCCCAGACCTTTAGACCTAATGCTCGCCCACCCTCAGCGAGCCTCACGTGTGGGGAGCTAGTCAGTCCATATTTCTTCAGGTGCTGTTCCACATAACTGGCCGAGACGACGTCCTCGTTGACTAGGATGTCATCGATGTAAGCAGAGGTTCCCTTCCGTACGACTGGGTCTTGTGAGAGGACACAATCCAGCACCGCCCTCATTACCAGCGGAGCCACGTTCAGGCCGAAACCTAACCGCGTCAGGCAGTACCGCCTTCCCTTAAAGCTCACTGTCTGGTAGGGCCACAGTGAGTCACGGATTCGTATCTGCAGGTACGCCTTGGTCAGGTCCACGATGCACACATTCGCACCCTGTCTCCGCCAGATCCTCAGCTTATCCGAGCACACGTCTGAATCTGCCGTAAACGCGTCGACGTGCGTGTTGAGTTCCCGGAAGTCCATTACTGGGCGCACCTTACTCTTGTTCCGCTGCACGACTGCCATCAGCGGAATCAGCCCCTTAGCCGGCCCGTGTACCCGCTCGTCATACGGGAGCAGCCACCCATCATCAATCCATTGCTGCAGCTCTTTCTCGTACGATTCCCTTGCGTCTTGGGGCACAGCATACTCAGCCGCCTGGTTCCGCAGGACCCCGGGCTCCTTGCCCTCTGCCCACTTCCATGCAGCAGTCCAGCAGTTCGCACTCTGGTCGTAGCCGGCAGTGAAGTCAGGTTCGTCCAATTTCAGATCCACGTTTGTAGCAGCACAAATCACGTCCTCAATGTATCGGTGATTCTTTTTTTGGTACCGGGCCGGTCACCGCGTGGCTTGGAAGAGTGGAGGTAGAGGGGTAGCGTGGATGATGGAGGTCTTGTTGAAACACACACGGCTTGATATAGATGATATATTGACACAACACGACTTGAGTAGATACAGGATATACAGTGACTATGACCTTTGCCTGCCTTGAGAGAGATGACGAAACGTTGATGATGGTAGCGAGCTGAGAGATGAGCGACTGGTTGATGTAGTCGCCAGGCTGAGAATGAGGGTGAGAAGTGGTGGTGTGGGCTCAGCCGCGGTCAGGAAAGGTCGACTCCAGGTGGACTACGCGCCTATGATTGGTCGGGACTGACCCGGGAGAATGACGTCACGGGAACAGAGCTGTGTGATAGGGCTGGCTTTTGACCTGACGCCTTGGCTGGGATGTGAATTCTAGGAAAATTCCTTACCCGCATACACTCTCTCTCTCTTAGCTAAAAACAATGAATATCTTAAAACTAGTTAACAATGATATACAGATATGATATGATACAAATACTTCCCCCTTGGAAGCATACGTCCTCGTATGTCGAGCTAAAGAATACAATCAGAGAGGGGGGACGATGAAATACATTGGATACAATACAGAATACACAATACGAATACGCAATAAGACTAAGACATAATAAAAATACATGAGACATGAACAAGAATCAGGATGTAGCCTTTACATAGATACATATATATACATAGTTGGACAGGAATGAAAGGAAAGATGAAGGAAATGGCTAGTAGACTGGGCGAGACCGGAGCTGATATTTAGGTGAGGATGAGATGGGGGGTGAAGGTGGCTGACTTTCAACAATGTCAGGAGCATTTTCTGGTAGTGGAGAGGTAGGTTCGAAATCGAAACCACGATCAACCCGTTTGAGATGGTCTCTGTGAACAAAGTTTTCACTGCCTGAACTTAGGTTTCTGAGTTTGAACTTGTGACCGGCCATCTTTTCAATTACACGGTGAGGTCCGTTGAATCGGGGGTCGAGCTTAGAGTGGCGGTCTTGGACTTTGGTGAACACGATGTCACCAACCTCGATGTCATGCGGTTTAGCGCGCTGATGCTGTTTATGCAGCATAGATTCCTGAGAGGCGGTAAGTCTGTCACGGACGGACATATGAATACGTTGGAAAGCTGAAACGCGATTCTGAACATAATCGTCAACGTTGTATAGAGGACGAGGGTCAGAGGAGAGAAACTCATATGGGAGTCTTTTGTCAGAGCCATATAAAATGAAATGTGGAGACTCGTTGATCGATGAGTGAATCGCAGCGTTAAGAGAGCATGCGACTAGGGGAATGTGATCATCCCATGAAGAGCTTGAATTGGCAATGAAGCGTAAGATGTCGAGAATTCGACGGTTTGCTCTCTCGACTTTTCCGTTCGCTTGAGGGGAATATGGAACAATGTTGCACTTTTTAATTTCAAATGACTCGCAAACAGCTTTGAGGATGGCATTGTTGAATTCGGTGCCATTATCTGATAGAAGTACTTTAGGAGATGCATACCGGCATATGACTTCATCTATCAGTGCTCGTGCAACTGAACGTGCAGATTTGTCTTTGAGAGGAACCAAGATGCTGAAGCGTGAAAAACTATCGATACAGACGAGCAAATAGTGAAAACCGTTCTCCGTCAGAGGGAGTTTCAAAATATCGACTGACAGACTGTCCCAAGGAGCATGAGGGATAGGATATGGGAGGTTCGGAGATTCATAATGGAGAGAGGGACGATGCTCAGCGCATGAAGCGCATAAGAGACAATGACGGGTGATGTCTTTCCTCATGGAAGGCCAGAAATATGATCGTTGAGCCTGTTTGAATGCTCTATCTTTGCCTGGATGACCGGCAAGAGGGGAGTCATGAACGTGATACAAGATTATAGGGATAAGAGCTTCTGGAATGACAAGCTGAGATGCATGATGTAATGAATCGTCCTCAGAAATGACAGAACTAGATTTATAGAGGACATCGTCTCGAAGCAAAAAGGAATCTGGGGAGAATGGCAAGCTTGGAAGGTTACTGGCATCACCTGATTCAAGATAATAAATGAGACGTTTGCAGAATTGATCAGACCTTTGAAGGGATTTGACTTCCTCAAGAGTGGGGAGTGACTGTGAGGTTGTGAGCAGACTGACAGGAGCGACATGACGGGACAGAGCGTCAGCGACAGAATTAGCTTTACCTGGGAGGTACGCGAATGAAGGATTGTACTCTTGAACAGTGAGTTGCCAACGGGCAAATTTTCCGGTTAAACTGGTTCCTTTGAATAACTCTGTGACAGCAAAATGATCGGTTAGAACGTGGATCTTATATCCGAGTATGATGTCTCTGAAGTGACGAAGAGACCAAACGACTGCGAGAGCTTCGCGGTGAGTGACACTGTAGTTGCGCTCAGCAGCATTGAGCAGACGACTGGCAAAGGCAACTGCGCGTGATTTACCATTTTCATCTCGTTGCATGAGGACAGAACCGATACCGATGTTTGATGCGTCAGTGCAAAGAATAAACTCCTTATTGAAATTAGGAAATGCGAGGACAGGAGCGTTGCATAAGGCTTGCTTGAGGGTAGCGAATGCTTTCTCGCACTCGTCCGTCCATGCGAATGTTACATTCTTTTTAAACAATGATGTGAGAGGTTGAGCGATTTTACTGAAATCTTTGATAAATTGCCGATAAAATCCTGCAAGGCCAATGAAACTACGAACGTCATCAGCAGAACTAGGAGTAGGAAACCGTGATATCGCATGAATTTTATCGTCAAGAGTGTGGATGCCATCTTTGTCAACCTTGTGGCCTAAGAATTTGATTTCACGTTTGAGGAACTGACATTTACTGAGTTTAAGAGTTAACCCAGCCTTTGCAAAACGTGACAGAACATCTGAGATGGTTTCGAGGTGTTCGGGAAGGTCCTTTGATGCGACTATCACATCGTCTAAGTAACAAAACACCGAGGAGCCTAAGAGGCCAGAGAGAACTGAGTTCATGAGACGCATGAAAGTTAAGGGACTATTACGTAAACCCATGGCCATACGTTTGAAAGCGTACTGGCCAGATGATGTGGTGAAAGCAGTATAGTGCCGTGAACTTTCTTCTAGCTCGACCTGGAAGAAACCAGACTGAAGGTCGAGGGTGGAAAATACACTGTTTGAATCACCTATTGACTGGAGGAGATCAGACAAGATTGGCATAGGGAATCGATCGGGTATCGTCGCGGCGTTTAAACCACGGAAATCGACGACTACTCTCCACTCACCATTGGACTTAGGAACTAGAAACAGCGGGGCATTGAATGGTGATGCCGCTGGCTCTATGATATCCTCGTCCAGCATGCTTCTGACAGCGTCGTCCATTAACGTCCTGCGGCTGTGTGGGATGCGATAAGCCGGGACGTAGATGGGTGTCGAGCCTGGGGTGAGGTGGATGGAATGACGAACAGCATCGGTCTTGCCCAGAGGTTCACCCGGAAGAGAGACACATGACCTGAAAGTCGATAAGAGGGCAAGTAAATCTGTTTTCGTTTCAGGAAAATCAACATCACCAATATGCTGGTCAAGAAGAGGAGGAGGAGAATCTGAGGCAATTGGTGAAGACATGGATGTGTGACAAGGAGATGAGGTGACAGGGGTGACAGGGGCAGGATAAGGGAGAACTTCGCCTAAAGTCACGCCAGATTGAAGGGATATAGGGTGATTCGTGAGATTCTGAATGGCAATACAGCACGAACTATCCTTGTCTAGGGTTGAAAGAACTGACTCGAGAGCGACACCATTCACTCGGGCAGAGTCGGGCAAACATAAGATGTCTGTCCCGGGGGGGCACACCTTTGACGACGACGCGCACCAAACAGAGGTGGGTCTGTGTGACTACCACAGAGGAGGTCAACACAGCTTTCCTGAGTCTGGTGTTCGAGAGGACGTCAGACAGTGTTGTAGAAGAAGAGGGATTGTCGGTGTCGCTGTGCAGCGCTTCGCTAGGCGAGTCGGCTGGCGTAGATAAGACAGGATCAGGGATTACTGAGGGTGTCTTGAGCGATGAGGGAGGGACATGAGATGAGTCCTGAGAAGGCGTGTGCATTACAACGTAGACATCAGATGGTGGCGGTGACTCAGGGAAGGGTGAGGCAGAGATGAAGGTGCCATTCTGGGCGATTTGATGAATAGAAGGGAAAAGTGAGATGTTGAAGTGAGACATTGTATGGTATCCTATCAATATTTCAGCTGCAAAACATACATCATCCATGACATAGAAAAAATCTGAGATAGAAGGTTCAAGTGGAGACAAACAGATACTGAGGAGAACCTTTCTATGAGGTATGACAACGTTTCCAGAAATACCACTAACAGTGATGTCTGGTGGATAACTCTGAAACTTGTGCCTCGAGGCGGCAGAGAGTTTTTCAAAAACATGAGTTTTAATGATGTTGACTGAGGCACCAGAATCGAAAAATGCACGGCATTTGTGAGAGGCTAATTTGACGTCAGCAGTCAGACCTTGGAAAAATCCGGAGGATTTAACAGGGACACATGGGAGAGGCACTGTCTGTGCATCCGCGAAAACAACACGTTTATGAGATGACTTACTACCTGCGGTCTTTAGAATGGACTTGAGTGTTACCGAGGAGGTGCGAGGCTCTGGCGCGAATCGTTTCCCGAAGATTGAGAAGACTGCATTTGTTGCTGGAAAAGGCGACATTCCTCAAGTGAGTGACCGCGTTTATTATGAAGGGAGCAGAAGGCATTACTGTTGAAATTATGATAACCTCTTTCGTCAAGCATTACTCGACAGTCCGCTGAGACGTGACCTTTGAGTCCACATCGGTAACATGTTACCTTTCTCGAGTCACGGGAGGATGAACGGTGACGAGAATGAGAGCGTTGATCAGAACGTGACAAATGAGTGTTTGAAGGTGGAGATGGACTCTGAGGGGAGGAGCTTCGGTGAGAAAATGGGGGCTTGATTGAGGAATGCGGTGACTGAACCAAACTTACTGGCTGAGGAACAGGTGGCGATTTCTCTGATATTTTCTTGCACAGATCATACAAGAAATCTTCCTTACTGAATTTAATGTCGCTTGCAACGGTGAAGGTTGGTGAATCGAGCTGAACAAGGAACAGGAAATACGACATAAGGCGTTTGAAATCAGTAGAAGATATATTGCCGTCTGTGTCGATCCACTGAGAGGATTTCATTTGCTCTGTTAACTCAGCACTGAGAGAGGATGCAATATTCTCTGCCTTATACACATCATGAGTAGAACGAGCAATATTAGTGAGAGTTTGAGCAATTTTGAGGAAGGAATGAGTTGCACCTAATTTTGAGTGACCAGAGAAATGAGAGATTAATGCTGTGGTGAGTTCATCGTATGTAGAAAAACTGAGGAATTTATCGGTTTTTATGAGTTTTCCCGCAAGACTAGATGGGTCATGACAAATCCGTGATTTTAAAATGGCTAATTTTTCCACATCAGAATAAGCTGAGCGACGTGTACATTCATCATTTACACGCCGGACAAAGGCTTGGACTGATTCAGAGTTAGTACCAGAAAAAGGAGGAATTGAGACATTATCAGATATGAGAGTAACCTGAGGTGTGGGTGTGTGAGGTGACTGGTCGTTAGACATCGTGATCACGTTGAGGAAATACACAAGGAAACAGAGAAACACTGAGTGTACACAAAAAATGTAGAATAACTAGCACAATAAAGAGAAAAATATAATAAGAACTAAGGTACTTAACTAGCAGAGGACCAAGGAGGTGGAACACGTGGGCGCTGACTGGTCACGTGGTGAATGGGCGTATTTCTGGGCTGCGACACGTGGTGAAGAGCGATGGGCGTCTTGAGGGCGGAGACACGTGGTGAGGGCGTGGAAAACTTGTTTGAGGGACCACGTGGTGATGGGTGATGACCGTCTTGAAGGGACACGTGGTGAAGGGCGATGGGCGTCTTGAGGGCGTCTTGAGGTGATGCGTGGGCAGCGAAGATGGCGCGCCGCGAACAAAATGGAGGTAGAGGTGATGGGCGTCTTGAACAGCAGGGCGAGGAGGCTTGTACTCACTCGGAATAGATGCTACTGCAGAAGGGCGACGAAGGAAGCGACTGCAGGGCGTAGAGGAGAACACGAGTGAGCGAGGCAAGGGCGTGTGTAGAGTCACTTACTGAGGCAGAACGATGCACGTGGTGAGTGTAGAGACTTGATGACGGAGGAGGCTGAATCTTGATAATTCGTCGCTTGGAAGGACGAATTCCACCGTTGCACACCAATTGTATCGGTGATTTTTTTTTTTTTTTTTTTGCTTGATATAGATGATATATTGACACAACACGACTTGAGTAGATACAGGATATACAGTGACTATGACCTTGCCTGCCTTGAGAGAGATGACGAAACGTTGATGATGGTAGCGAGCTGAGAGATGAGCGACTGGTTGATGTAGTCGCCAGGCTGAGAATGAGGGTGAGAAGTGGTGGTGTGGGCTCAGCCGCGGTCAGGAAAGGTCGACTCCAGGTGGACTACGCGCCTATGATTGGTCGGGACTGACCCGGGAGAATGACGTCACGGGAACAGAGCTGTGTGATAGGGCTGGCTTTTGACCTGACGCCTTGGCTGGGATGTGAATTCTAGGAAAATTCCTTACCCGCATACACTCTCTCTCTCTTAGCTAAAAACAATGAATATCTTAAAACTAGTTAACAATGATATACAGATATGATATGATACATCAACTCCAAAACGCACTCCACACTGAGGATCAACTGTGACCCCACCGAGTTCACGTATGCCGTCCATGCCCAGAATAAAGGGGAAGCCAAGGGGCATCTCTGTGCTCACACATACACAGACATCTGCGCGAGCGCCACCGTGTAACTGAAGTCGCAACACGCCCGTTCCTTCGCACTGCCACTTATCCCCACTTGCGGTAACCAAACAAATATCGCTCCTCGTCCACGCCTTACAACAGGAGACATGAGCAACACTGCGCGAACACCCTGTGTCAACCAACACACGACGTCGGACTCCATCTACTTTCAACACAGCACTGGGCAGCACCTCTTTTACTGACTGTCGTGAGAGGAGGCTGGCGCTGATGCCCTCTCCGTTCTCGTTTTCCCGACACGCCGAAGCGAAATGGCCGGCCGCACCGCACTCATAACACTTGCCCCTGCGTCGTGGGCGGCCCAGACTGCCCCGTCCTCTCGCACCTCTGCCCGCACCAGTAGCGTGGCGGGCTAGACAGTCTCTGGCGAGGTGATTCGGGCCACCACACGTGTAACACCTGAAGTTCACGGCAGCTGCGCAAGGTTCCCCACTCGGCGTCGTTGAAGCCCCGAAGCACGCCTCCGATAACGACCCAACAGTGCCGTCGTCCTTGAGGACTGCTCTTGCTCGCGCTAGAATCTGCTCCAAGTCGAGTGTTTCCAGGCGCGACCCAGCCCTTAGGAGCTGGCGAACACCCTCTGGCAGGCCGGTCACAAAAGCACAAGCGAGGGCTTTGTCAGTCATCCCGCCAAACAACATGGCTAAGCGTCGCAGCTCAGCCAAGTACACGTCAGGGGTTTCACCACTGCCCAACTTCCTGTTAATGAACTGTTCATAGGCCACGTACTGATCCACTGCAAACGCGGCCAACAGCGCCTTTTTCACTTTCTCTGTTGACTTCCTGTCAGGCTCAGCCAGCTGTAGGTAGACGGCGAAGAGGTATGACACTCGCCACGTCGCTAATATTCCGCAGCTTGCAGACCAACTCCAGCTTCTGTAACCACTCCGTCACCGAGTGGTTGCCACTGCCGTCGAACTCGGGAATGAGCTTCAAGTCAAAACCCTCCATACTGCCTAGATAGCTTGTAGTAGTGGGCAGTAAGGAAACTCAATCTTCTTATATATAAATATACTGTAAGTAAGTAGTGTACAATGCAGCAGAACTGTCGCGACGGTGTGGCTGTAGAGCGTGCTGTTGTCAGGGCGAGAGCTGCGGTGGAAGTCCGCCTCCCTCACGTCTCCTCGCTGGCCTCACCTCCGGCTTGACGACACACCGAACCACAGTCCCGCCTGAACCACCGAACAAGGGAGCCGGAATCTAACTACCTTGTTAAATAATTCAATACACTTGTCTACTACGCAACACGCCCATACATACACATTAAGCACAATATATAGTGAACAGAACACTCCCCCCTGAATCTCATTCACATAATAGTAGCTACATTTTCTACAACAAAAAGAAAAAAAATCACGAAACACACACATGCATGCACACGCACTCACACAAAGCCTCGTGCGTACAACTTATTTACAAATGGAACATTCTTTAAGCTTCCTGATCCTCTCTGAACGCCTCGGCATCTCAGCATCTGCCGCTGTCGTGTCGCCGTCCCTTCTTCATCGTCATCAGCTGCGTCTTGCTCTTCTCCGCCATCAACTCTGACAGGGAGCCGAATGAGGAGCTCGTCATCATCGTGTCTCCCCTCCACCGTACTGTCCTCGACACCGTCACCAATACGCGGACGAAGGTCTTTAACATGACGGGGAACTCCGTTGACTTCGGCGGCATGGTCTGACAGCATCCTCGTAACCGTGCCTGCTTCATACCGTGTGTCACAGCGAGCGTTGGGGGGTTTGACCCATACTTTATCCCCGTCATGATACGGCCCCCTTCCTGCCAGGTCTTCCTCTGTAGTACGCGTACAAGGACCCACCTCGCGTATTCTCACAGTGTACCGGTACAGCAGGTTTGAGGGAGCAGTTGCTGACTCTACATCATCCAGGGGTCTCAAGTTATATAAATACACCGCCTCCTCCACAGAGCAGCCCTTCCTTGCCGCAATAACCTTGACAGAACGGTGGCACCTCTCTACTATCCCATTCCCTGAAGGAACGTGCGCACATCTGAACCGCAATGTGACATTCCACCGTCGTGCGAAACTTGCAAAGAGCTTGCTGCGGAAAGCAGTGTCGTTGTCGGTTAGTAGTTCCTCCGGCGCTCCGCGTTCACAGAAAATTGCTTCCAGCTGCTTAATAACACTCTCGCTGGTTTGAAGCCTCAACTGTCGCCATACCGTGAACCTTGACGGACCGCAGTCGATGAGACTCAGGTACGGCTTGCCTTTGAAATGAGTTATGTCCATGCCGACCCGCTGCCACACCTCGTCCACCTCCAGGCTCCCTCTCCGCCACTTAACGGGTGCAGGGTCGATGGCATGACAAGTCTCGCAGTCCGCCACAATGGAGTGTACTTGCCGTCGGGTGACTGTCGGAAGTACCCTCTTTACAAAGTAAAGGGTTCGTTTTACACCTGGATGTCCTGTAGCGTGATGAATCTCCGCTATCTTACTGTCATCCACTTCAGCAGTGGCAGCACACATGGGTTGCAAAACAGAGGAGAGAGTAGGCGGCGTGGGTGGAGGAGGGTGCGGGACATGTGCCTTTAACCAGCGCTGTGGCACACGAGTCAGACTATCAGCCTTGTTACCGCTGGACGGGACGAGTATCACAGTCAGCTGAAAGGCGTATTCTTTCACCATCGATGTCACGATGCCAATCCTTCTCCGAATAAGCATCTCACTCGCCGCCTTTGTACGAAGTCTGCTCCTTCCTGTCAACGCGTCAGTAATCCAGCGATGCACCGTGGAGGAGTCAGTTAACAACTCCACCTTCTTAAATTCCCAGGCCAGCGCGAGATTAAGTCCTTTGATGACAGAGTCTAACTCGGCCATATTAATGTGCGTGGCATCGTCCTTACGAAGCTGGCTGGCATCCTCTACGACGCATCCATCCACCTCAACTGCAACGCCGAGAGCAAGGGAACTAGCATCAACCCAGATCCTGGCCTCGTCACTCCTAACACTCCATTTGCCTCGAACCGGGTCATTCTTCCTGACTTCGGCGTCAGTCTCCTCCAGCATCCTTCTTAGTTCTCCGTCAGTGACAGCGTCGTCCCACTTTTCTGTTAGGTTATTCACCTTCCTCTTCACGTAAGCCGTAGCCATTCGTAGCCACCCGCACACTGGATAATGGCCTGTTAACTTGCCGCAATATGAGAACACCGTCCGTCGCGTCATCATTTTCGGTACATCTGGCACGGCGTTGTCTCTCCTCCAGACAAGATCTCCTTGCTCCCCCCAGACCTTTAGACCTAATGCTCGCCCACCCTCAGCGAGCCTCACGTGTGGGGAGCTAGTCAGTCCATATTTCTTCAGGTGCTGTTCCACATAACTGGCCGAGACGACGTCCTCGTTGACTAGGATGTCATCGATGTAAGCAGAGGTTCCCTTCCGTACGACTGGGTCTTGTGAGAGGACACAATCCAGCACCGCCCTCATTACCAGCGGAGCCACGTTCAGGCCGAAACCTAACCGCGTCAGGCAGTACCGCCTTCCCTTAAAGCTCACTGTCTGGTAGGGCCACAGTGAGTCACGGATTCGTATCTGCAGGTACGCCTTGGTCAGGTCCACGATGCACACATTCGCACCCTGTCTCCGCCAGATCCTCAGCTTATCCGAGCACACGTCTGAATCTGCCGTAAACGCGTCGACGTGCGTGTTGAGTTCCCGGAAGTCCATTACTGGGCGCACCTTACTCTTGTTCCGCTGCACGACTGCCATCAGCGGAATCAGCCCCTTAGCCGGCCCGTGTACCCGCTCGTCATACGGGAGCAGCCACCCATCATCAATCCATTGCTGCAGCTCTTTCTCGTACGATTCCCTTGCGTCTTGGGGCACAGCATACTCAGCCGCCTGGTTCCGCAGGACCCCGGGCTCCTTGCCCTCTGCCCACTTCCATGCAGCAGTCCAGCAGTTCGCACTCTGGTCGTAGCCGGCAGTGAAGTCAGGTTCGTCCAATTTCAGATCCACGTTTGTAGCAGCACAAATCACGTCCTCAATGTATCGGTGATTCTTTTTTTGGTACCGGGCCGGTCACCGCGTGGCTTGGAAGAGTGGAGGTAGAGGGGTAGCGTGGATGATGGAGGTCTTGTTGAAACACACACGGCTTGATATAGATGATATATTGACACAACACGACTTGAGTAGATACAGGATATACAGTGACTATGACCTTTGCCTGCCTTGAGAGAGATGACGAAACGTTGATGATGGTAGCGAGCTGAGAGATGAGCGACTGGTTGATGTAGTCGCCAGGCTGAGAATGAGGGTGAGAAGTGGTGGTGTGGGCTCAGCCGCGGTCAGGAAAGGTCGACTCCAGGTGGACTACGCGCCTATGATTGGTCGGGACTGACCCGGGAGAATGACGTCACGGGAACAGAGCTGTGTGATAGGGCTGGCTTTTGACCTGACGCCTTGGCTGGGATGTGAATTCTAGGAAAATTCCTTACCCGCATACACTCTCTCTCTCTTAGCTAAAAACAATGAATATCTTAAAACTAGTTAACAATGATATACAGATATGATATGATACAAATACTTCCCCCTTGGAAGCATACGTCCTCGTATGTCGAGCTAAAGAATACAATCAGAGAGGGGGGACGATGAAATACATTGGATACAATACAGAATACACAATACGAATACACAATAAGACTAAGACATAATAAAAATACATGAGACATGAACAAGAATCAGGATGTAGCCTTTACATAGATACATATATATACATAGTTGGACAGGAATGAAAGGAAAGATGAAGGAAATGGCTAGTAGACTGGGCGAGACCGGAGCTGATATTTAGGTGAGGATGAGATGGGGGGTGAAGGTGGCTGACTTTCAACAATGTCAGGAGCATTTTCTGGTAGTGGAGAGGTAGGTTCGAAATCGAAACCACGATCAACCCGTTTGAGATGGTCTCTGTGAACAAAGTTTTCACTGCCTGAACTTAGGTTTCTGAGTTTGAACTTGTGACCGGCCATCTTTTCAATTACACGGTGAGGTCCGTTGAATCGGGGGTCGAGCTTAGAGTGGCGGTCTTGGACTTTGGTGAACACGATGTCACCAACCTCGATGTCATGCGGTTTAGCGCGCTGATGCTGTTTATGCAGCATAGATTCCTGAGAGGCGGTAAGTCTGTCACGGACGGACATATGAATACGTTGGAAAGCTGAAACGCGATTCTGAACATAATCGTCAACGTTGTATAGAGGACGAGGGTCAGAGGAGAGAAACTCATATGGGAGTCTTTTGTCAGAGCCATATAAAATGAAATGTGGAGACTCGTTGATCGATGAGTGAATCGCAGCGTTAAGAGAGCATGCGACTAGGGGAATGTGATCATCCCATGAAGAGCTTGAATTGGCAATGAAGCGTAAGATGTCGAGAATTCGACGGTTTGCTCTCTCGACTTTTCCGTTCGCTTGAGGGGAATATGGAACAATGTTGCACTTTATAATTTCAAATGACTCGCAAACAGCTTTGAGGATGGCATTGTTGAATTCGGTGCCATTATCTGATAGAAGTACTTTAGGAGATGCATACCGGCATATGACTTCATCTATCAGTGCTCGTGCAACTGAACGTGCAGATTTGTCTTTGAGAGGAACCAAGATGCTGAAGCGTGAAAAACTATCGATACAGACGAGCAAATAGTGAAAACCGTTCTCCGTCAGAGGGAGTTTCAAAATATCGACTGACAGACTGTCCCAAGGAGCATGAGGGATAGGATATGGGAGGTTCGGAGATTCATAATGGAGAGAGGGACGATGCTCAGCGCATGAAGCGCATAAGAGACAATGACGGGTGATGTCTTTCCTCATGGAAGGCCAGAAATATGATCGTTGAGCCTGTTTGAATGCTCTATCTTTGCCTGGATGACCGGCAAGAGGGGAGTCATGAACGTGATACAAGATTATAGGGACAAGAGCTTCTGGAATGACAAGCTGAGATGCATGATGTAATGAATCGTCCTCAGAAATGACAGAACTAGATTTATAGAGGACATCGTCTCGAAGCAAAAAGGAATCTGGGGAGAATGGCAAGCTTGGAAGGTTACTGGCATCACCTGATTCAAGATAATAAATGAGACGTTTGCAGAATTGATCAGACCTTTGAAGGGATTTGACTTCCTCAAGAGTGGGGAGTGACTGTGAGGTTGTGAGCAGACTGACAGGAGCGACATGACGGGACAGAGCGTCAGCGACAGAATTAGCTTTACCTGGGAGGTACGCGAATGAAGGATTGTACTCTTGAACAGTGAGTTGCCAACGGGCAAATTTTCCGGTTAAACTGGTTCCTTTGAATAACTCTGTGACAGCAAAATGATCGGTTAGAACGTGGATCTTATATCCGAGTATGATGTCTCTGAAGTGACGAAGAGGCCAAACGACTGCGAGAGCTTCGCGGTGAGTGACACTGTAGTTGCGCTCAGCAGCATTGAGCAGACGACTGGCAAAGGCAACTGCGCGTGATTTACCATTTTCATCTCGTTGCATGAGGACAGAACCGATACCGATGTTTGATGCGTCAGTGCAAAGAATAAACTCCTTATTGAAATTAGGAAATGCGAGGACAGGAGCGTTGCATAAGGCTTGCTTGAGGGTAGCGAATGCTTTCTCGCACTCGTCCGTCCATGCGAATGTTACATTCTTTTTAAACAATGATGTGAGAGGTTGAGCGATTTTACTGAAATCTTTGATAAATTGCCGATAAAATCCTGCAAGGCCAATGAAACTACGAACGTCATCAGCAGAACTAGGAGTAGGAAACCGTGATATCGCATGAATTTTATCGTCAAGAGTGTGGATGCCATCTTTGTCAACCTTGTGGCCTAAGAATTTGATTTCACGTTTGAGGAACTGACATTTACTGAGTTTAAGAGTTAACCCAGCCTTTGCAAAACGTGACAGAACATCTGAGATGGTTTCGAGGTGTTCGGGAAGGTCCTTTGATGCGACTATCACATCGTCTAAGTAACAAAACACCGAGGAGCCTAAGAGGCCAGAGAGAACTGAGTTCATGAGACGCATGAAAGTTAAGGGACTATTACGTAAACCCATGGCCATACGTTTGAAAGCGTACTGGCCAGATGATGTGGTGAAAGCAGTGTAGTGCCGTGAACTTTCTTCTAGCTCGACCTGGAAGAAACCAGACTGAAGGTCGAGGGTGGAAAATACACTGTTTGAATCACCTATTGACTGGAGGAGATCAGACAAGATTGGCATAGGGAATCGATCGGGTATCGTCGCGGCGTTTAAACCACGGAAATCGACGACTACTCTCCACTCACCATTGGACTTAGGAACTAGAAACAGCGGGGCATTGAATGGTGATGCCGCTGGCTCTATGATATCCTCGTCCAGCATGCTTCTGACAGCGTCGTCCATTAACGTCCTGCGGCTGTGTGGGATGCGATAAGCCGGGACGTAGATGGGTGTCGAGCCTGGGGTGAGGTGGATGGAATGACGAACAGCATCGGTCTTGCCCAGAGGTTCACCCGGAAGAGAGACACATGACCTGAAAGTCGATAAGAGGGCAAGTAAATCTGTTTTCGTTTCAGGAAAATCAACATCACCAATATGCTGGTCAAGAAGAGGAGGAGGAGAATCTGAGGCAATTGGTGAAGACATGGATGTGTGACAAGGAGATGAGGTGACAGGGGTGACAGGGGCAGGATAAGGGAGAACTTCGCCTAAAGTCACGCCAGATTGAAGGGATATAGGGTGATTCGTGAGATTCTGAATGGCAATACAGCACGAACTATCCTTGTCTAGGGTTGAAAGAACTGACTCGAGAGCGACACCATTCACTCGGGCAGAGTCGGGCAAACATAAGATGTCTGTCCCGGGGGGGCACACCTTTGACGACGACGCGCACCAAACAGAGGTGGGTCTGTGTGACTACCACAGAGGAGGTCAACACAGCTTTCCTGAGTCTGGTGTTCGAGAGGACGTCAGACAGTGTTGTAGAAGAAGAGGGATTGTCGGTGTCGCTGTGCAGCGCCTCGCTAGGCGAGTCGGCTGGCGTAGATAAGACAGGATCAGGGATTACTGAGGGTGTCTTGAGCGATGAGGGAGGGACATGAGATGAGTCCTGAGAAGGCGTGTGCATTACAACGTAGACATCAGATGGTGGCGGTGACTCAGGGAAGGGTGAGGCAGAGATGAAGGTGCCATTCTGGGCGATTTGATGAATAGAAGGGAAAAGTGAGATGTTGAAGTGAGACATTGTATGGTATCCTATCAATATTTCAGCTGCAAAACATACATCATCCATGACATAGAAAAAATCTGAGATAGAAGGTTCAAGTGGAGACAAACAGATACTGAGGAGAACCTTTCTATGAGGTATGACAACGTTTCCAGAAATACCACTAACAGTGATGTCTGGTGGATAACTCTGAAACTTGTGCCTCGAGGCGGCAGAGAGTTTTTCAAAAACATGAGTTTTAATGATGTTGACTGAGGCACCAGAATCGAAAAATGCACGGCATTTGTGAGAGGCTAATTTGACGTCAGCAGTCAGACCTTGGAAAAATCCGGAGGATTTAACAGGGACACATGGGAGAGGCACTGTCTGTGCATCCGCGAAAACAACACGTTTATGAGATGACTTACTACCTGCGGTCTTTAGAATGGACTTGAGTGTTACCGAGGAGGTGCGAGGCTCTGGCGCGAATCGTTTCCCGAAGATTGAGAAGGCTGCATTTGTTGCTGGAAAAGGCGACATTCCTCAAGTGAGTGACCGCGTTTATTATGAAGGGAGCAGAAGGCATTACTGTTGAAATTATGATAACCTCTTTCGTCAAGCATTACTCGACAGTCCGCTGAGACGTGACCTTTGAGTCCACATCGGTAACATGTTACCTTTCTCGAGTCACGGGAGGATGAACGGTGACGAGAATGAGAGCGTTGATCAGAACGTGACAAATGAGTGTTTGAAGGTGGAGATGGGCTCTGAGGGGAGGAGCTTCGGTGAGAAAATGGGGGCTTGATTGAGGAATGCGGTGACTGAACCAAACTTACTGGCTGAGGAACAGGTGGCGATTTCTCTGATATTTTCTTGCACAGATCATACAAGAAATCTTCCTTACTGAATTTAATGTCGCTTGCAACGGTGAAGGTTGGTGAATCGAGCTGAACAAGGAACAGGAAATACGACATAAGGCGTTTGAAATCAGTAGAAGATATATTGCCGTCTGTGTCGATCCACTGAGAGAATTTCATTTGCTCTGTTAACTCAGCACTGAGAGAGGATGCAATATTCTCTGCCTTATACACATCATGAGTAGAACGAGCAATATTAGTGAGAGTTTGAGCAATTTTGAGGAAGGAATGAGTTGCACCTAATTTTGAGTGACCAGAGAAATGAGAGATTAATGCTGTGGTGAGTTCATCGTATGTAGAAAAACTGAGGAATTTATCGGTTTTTATGAGTTTTCCCGCAAGACTAGATGGGTCATGACAAATCCGTGATTTTAAAATGGCTAATTTTTCCACATCAGAATAAGCTGAGCGACGTGTACATTCATCATTTACACGCCGGACAAAGGCTTGGACTGATTCAGAGTTAGTACCAGAAAAAGGAGGAATTGAGACATTATCAGATATGAGAGTAACCTGAGGTGTGGGTGTGTGAGGTGACTGGTCGTTAGACATCGTGATCACGTTGAGGAAATACACAAGGAAACAGAGAAACACTGAGTGTACACAAAAAATGTAGAATAACTAGCACAATAAAGAGAAAAATATAATAAGAACTAAGGTACTTAACTAGCAGAGGACCAAGGAGGTGGAACACGTGGGCGCTGACTGGTCACGTGGTGAATGGGCGTATTTCTGGGCTGCGACACGTGGTGAAGAGCGATGGGCGTCTTGAGGGCGGAGACACGTGGTGAGGGCGTGGAAAACTTGTTTGAGGGACCACGTGGTGATGGGTGATGACCGTCTTGAAGGGACACGTGGTGAAGGGCGATGGGCGTCTTGAGGGCGTCTTGAGGTGATGCGTGGGCAGCGAAGATGGCGCGCCGCGAACAAAATGGAGGTAGAGGTGATGGGCGTCTTGAACAGCAGGGCGAGGAGGCTTGTACTCACTCGGAATAGATGCTACTGCAGAAGGGCGACGAAGGAAGCGACTGCAGGGCGTAGAGGAGAACACGAGTGAGCGAGGCAAGGGCGTGTGTAGAGTCACTTACTGAGGCAGAACGATGCACGTGGTGAGTGTAGAGACTTGATGACGGAGGAGGCTGAATCTTGATAATTCGTCGCTTGGAAGGACGAATTCCACCGTTGCACACCAATTGTATCGGTGATTTTTTTTTTTTTTTTTTTGCTTGATATAGATGATATATTGACACAACACGACTTGAGTAGATACAGGATATACAGTGACTATGACCTTGCCTGCCTTGAGAGAGATGACGAAACGTTGATGATGGTAGCGAGCTGAGAGATGAGCGACTGGTTGATGTAGTCGCCAGGCTGAGAATGAGGGTGAGAAGTGGTGGTGTGGGCTCAGCCGCGGTCAGGAAAGGTCGACTCCAGGTGGACTACGCGCCTATGATTGGTCGGGACTGACCCGGGAGAATGACGTCACGGGAACAGAGCTGTGTGATAGGGCTGGCTTTTGACCTGACGCCTTGGCTGGGATGTGAATTCTAGGAAAATTCCTTACCCGCATACACTCTCTCTCTCTTAGCTAAAAACAATGAATATCTTAAAACTAGTTAACAATGATATACAGATATGATATGATACATCAACTCCAAAACGCACTCCACACTGAGGATCAACTGTGACCCCACCGAGTTCACGTATGCCGTCCATGCCCAGAATAAAGGGGAAGCCAAGGGGCATCTCTGTGCTCACACATACACAGACATCTGCGCGAGCGCCACCGTGTAACTGAAGTCGCAACACGCCCGTTCCTTCGCACTGCCACTTATCCCCACTTGCGGTAACCAAACAAATATCGCTCCTCGTCCACGCCTTACAACAGGAGACATGAGCAACACTGCGCGAACACCCTGTGTCAACCAACACACGACGTCGGACTCCATCTACTTTCAACACAGCACTGGGCAGCACCTCTTTTACTGACTGTCGTGAGAGGAGGCTGGCGCTGATGCCCTCTCCGTTCTCGTTTTCCCGACACGCCGAAGCGAAATGGCCGGCCGCACCGCACTCATAACACTTGCCCCTGCGTCGTGGGCGGCCCAGACTGCCCCGTCCTCTCGCACCTCTGCCCGCACCAGTAGCGTGGCGGGCTAGACAGTCTCTGGCGAGGTGATTCGGGCCACCACACGTGTAACACCTGAAGTTCACGGCAGCTGCGCAAGGTTCCCCACTCGGCGTCGTTGAAGCCCCGAAGCACGCCTCCGATAACGACCCAACAGTGCCGTCGTCCTTGAGGACTGCTCTTGCTCGCGCTAGAATCTGCTCCAAGTCGAGTGTTTCCAGGCGCGACCCAGCCCTTAGGAGCTGGCGAACACCCTCTGGCAGGCCGGTCACAAAAGCACAAGCGAGGGCTTTGTCAGTCATCCCGCCAAACAACATGGCTAAGCGTCGCAGCTCAGCCAAGTACACGTCAGGGGTTTCACCACTGCCCAACTTCCTGTTAATGAACTGTTCATAGGCCACGTACTGATCCACTGCAAACGCGGCCAACAGCGCCTTTTTCACTTTCTCTGTTGACTTCCTGTCAGGCTCAGCCAGCTGTAGGTAGACGGCGAAGAGGTATGACACTCGCCACGTCGCTAATATTCCGCAGCTTGCAGACCAACTCCAGCTTCTGTAACCACTCCGTCACCGAGTGGTTGCCACTGCCGTCGAACTCGGGAATGAGCTTCAAGTCAAAACCCTCCATACTGCCTAGATAGCTTGTAGTAGTGGGCAGTAAGGAAACTCAATCTTCTTATATATAAATATACTGTAAGTAAGTAGTGTACAATGCAGCAGAACTGTCGCGACGGTGTGGCTGTAGAGCGTGCTGTTGTCAGGGCGAGAGCTGCGGTGGAAGTCCGCCTCCCTCACGTCTCCTCGCTGGCCTCACCTCCGGCTTGACGACACACCGAACCACAGTCCCGCCTGAACCACCGAACAAGGGAGCCGGAATCTAACTACCTTGTTAAATAATTCAATACACTTGTCTACTACGCAACACGCCCATACATACACATTAAGCACAATATATAGTGAACAGAACACTCCCCCCTGAATCTCATTCACATAATAGTAGCTACATTTTCTACAACAAAAAGAAAAAAAATCACGAAACACACACATGCATGCACACGCACTCACACAAAGCCTCGTGCGTACAACTTATTTACAAATGGAACATTCTTTAAGCTTCCTGATCCTCTCTGAACGCCTCGGCATCTCAGCATCTGCCGCTGTCGTGTCGCCGTCCCCTTCTTCATCGTCATCAGCTGCGTCTTGCTCTTCTCCGCCATCAACTCTGACAGGGAGCCGAATGAGGAGCTCGTCATCATCGTGTCTCCCCTCCACCGTACTGTCCTCGACACCGTCACCAATACGCGGACGAAGGTCTTTAACATGACGGGGAACTCCGTTGACTTCGGCGGCATGGTCTGACAGCATCCTCGTAACCGTGCCTGCTTCATACCGTGTGTCACAGCGAGCGTTGGGGGGTTTGACCCATACTTTATCCCCGTCATGATACGGCCCCCTTCCTGCCAGGTCTTCCTCTGTAGTACGCGTACAAGGACCCACCTCGCGTATTCTCACAGTGTACCGGTACAGCAGGTTTGAGGGAGCAGTTGCTGACTCTACATCATCCAGGGGTCTCAAGTTATATAAATACACCGCCTCCTCCACAGAGCAGCCCTTCCTTGCCGCAATAACCTTGACAGAACGGTGGCACCTCTCTACTATCCCATTCCCTGAAGGAACGTGCGCACATCTGAACCGCAATGTGACATTCCACCGTCGTGCGAAACTTGCAAAGAGCTTGCTGCGGAAAGCAGTGTCGTTGTCGGTTAGTAGTTCCTCCGGCGCTCCGCGTTCACAGAAAATTGCTTCCAGCTGCTTAATAACACTCTCGCTGGTTTGAAGCCTCAACTGTCGCCATACCGTGAACCTTGACGGACCGCAGTCGATGAGACTCAGGTACGGCTTGCCTTTGAAATGAGTTATGTCCATGCCGACCCGCTGCCACACCTCGTCCACCTCCAGGCTCCCTCTCCGCCACTTAACGGGTGCAGGGTCGATGGCATGACAAGTCTCGCAGTCCGCCACAATGGAGTGTACTTGCCGTCGGGTGACTGTCGGAAGTACCCTCTTTACAAAGTAAAGGGTTCGTTTTACACCTGGATGTCCTGTAGCGTGATGAATCTCCGCTATCTTACTGTCATCCACTTCAGCAGTGGCAGCACACATGGGTTGCAAAACAGAGGAGAGAGTAGGCGGCGTGGGTGGAGGAGGGTGCGGGACATGTGCCTTTAACCAGCGCTGTGGCACACGAGTCAGACTATCAGCCTTGTTACCGCTGGACGGGACGAGTATCACAGTCAGCTGAAAGGCGTATTCTTTCACCATCGATGTCACGATGCCAATCCTTCTCCGAATAAGCATCTCACTCGCCGCCTTTGTACGAAGTCTGCTCCTTCCTGTCAACGCGTCAGTAATCCAGCGATGCACCGTGGAGGAGTCAGTTAACAACTCCACCTTCTTAAATTCCCAGGCCAGCGCGAGATTAAGTCCTTTGATGACAGAGTCTAACTCGGCCATATTAATGTGCGTGGCATCGTCCTTACGAAGCTGGCTGGCATCCTCTACGACGCATCCATCCACCTCAACTGCAACGCCGAGAGCAAGGGAACTAGCATCAACCCAGATCCTGGCCTCGTCACTCCTAACACTCCATTTGCCTCGAACCGGGTCATTCTTCCTGACTTCGGCGTCAGTCTCCTCCAGCATCCTTCTTAGTTCTCCGTCAGTGACAGCGTCGTCCCACTTTTCTGTTAGGTTATTCACCTTCCTCTTCACGTAAGCCGTAGCCATTCGTAGCCACCCGCACACTGGATAATGGCCTGTTAACTTGCCGCAATATGAGAACACCGTCCGTCGCGTCATCATTTTCGGTACATCTGGCACGGCGTTGTCTCTCCTCCAGACAAGATCTCCTTGCTCCCCCCAGACCTTTAGACCTAATGCTCGCCCACCCTCAGCGAGCCTCACGTGTGGGGAGCTAGTCAGTCCATATTTCTTCAGGTGCTGTTCCACATAACTGGCCGAGACGACGTCCTCGTTGACTAGGATGTCATCGATGTAAGCAGAGGTTCCCTTCCGTACGACTGGGTCTTGTGAGAGGACACAATCCAGCACCGCCCTCATTACCAGCGGAGCCACGTTCAGGCCGAAACCTAACCGCGTCAGGCAGTACCGCCTTCCCTTAAAGCTCACTGTCTGGTAGGGCCACAGTGAGTCACGGATTCGTATCTGCAGGTACGCCTTGGTCAGGTCCACGATGCACACATTCGCACCCTGTCTCCGCCAGATCCTCAGCTTATCCGAGCACACGTCTGAATCTGCCGTAAACGCGTCGACGTGCGTGTTGAGTTCCCGGAAGTCCATTACTGGGCGCACCTTACTCTTGTTCCGCTGCACGACTGCCATCAGCGGAATCAGCCCCTTAGCCGGCCCGTGTAACCGCTCGTCATACGGGAGCAGCCACCCATCATCAATCCATTGCTGCAGCTCTTTCTCGTACGATTCCCTTGCGTCTTGGGGCACAGCATACTCAGCCGCCTGGTTCCGCAGGACCCCGGGCTCCTTGCCCTCTGCCCACTTCCATGCAGCAGTCCAGCAGTTCGCACTCTGGTCGTAGCCGGCAGTGAAGTCAGGTTCGTCCAATTTCAGATCCACGTTTGTAGCAGCACAAATCACGTCCTCAATGTATCGGTGATTCTTTTTTTGGTACCGGGCCGGTCACCGCGTGGCTTGGAAGAGTGGAGGTAGAGGGGTAGCGTGGATGATGGAGGTCTTGTTGAAACACACACGGCTTGATATAGATGATATATTGACACAACACGACTTGAGTAGATACAGGATATACAGTGACTATGACCTTTGCCTGCCTTGAGAGAGATGACGAAACGTTGATGATGGTAGCGAGCTGAGAGATGAGCGACTGGTTGATGTAGTCGCCAGGCTGAGAATGAGGGTGAGAAGTGGTGGTGTGGGCTCAGCCGCGGTCAGGAAAGGTCGACTCCAGGTGGACTACGCGCCTATGATTGGTCGGGACTGACCCGGGAGAATGACGTCACGGGAACAGAGCTGTGTGATAGGGCTGGCTTTTGACCTGACGCCTTGGCTGGGATGTGAATTCTAGGAAAATTCCTTACCCGCATACACTCTCTCTCTCTTAGCTAAAAACAATGAATATCTTAAAACTAGTTAACAATGATATACAGATATGATATGATACAAATACTTCCCCCTTGGAAGCATACGTCCTCGTATGTCGAGCTAAAGAATACAATCAGAGAGGGGGGACGATGAAATACATTGGATACAATACAGAATACACAATACGAATACACAATAAGACTAAGACATAATAAAAATACATGAGACATGAACAAGAATCAGGATGTAGCCTTTACATAGATACATATATATACATAGTTGGACAGGAATGAAAGGAAAGATGAAGGAAATGGCTAGTAGACTGGGCGAGACCGGAGCTGATATTTAGGTGAGGATGAGATGGGGGGGGAAGGTGGCTGACTTTCAACAATGTCAGGAGCATTTTCTGGTAGTGGAGAGGTAGGTTCGAAATCGAAACCACGATCAACCCGTTTGAGATGGTCTCTGTGAACAAAGTTTTCACTGCCTGAACTTAGGTTTCTGAGTTTGAACTTGTGACCGGCCATCTTTTCAATTACACGGTGAGGTCCGTTGAATCGGGGGTCGAGCTTAGAGTGGCGGTCTTGGACTTTGGTGAACACGATGTCACCAACCTCGATGTCATGCGGTTTAGCGCGCTGATGCTGTTTATGCAGCATAGATTCCTGAGAGGCGGTAAGTCTGTCACGGACGGACATATGAATACGTTGGAAAGCTGAAACGCGATTCTGAACATAATCGTCAACGTTGTATAGAGGACGAGGGTCAGAGGAGAGAAACTCATATGGGAGTCTTTTGTCAGAGCCATATAAAATGAAATGTGGAGACTCGTTGATCGATGAGTGAATCGCAGCGTTAAGAGAGCATGCGACTAGGGGAATGTGATCATCCCATGAAGAGCTTGAATTGGCAATGAAGCGTAAGATGTCGAGAATTCGACGGTTTGCTCTCTCGACTTTTCCGTTCGCTTGAGGGGAATATGGAACAATGTTGCACTTTATAATTTCAAATGACTCGCAAACAGCTTTGAGGATGGCATTGTTGAATTCGGTGCCATTATCTGATAGAAGTACTTTAGGAGATGCATACCGGCATATGACTTCATCTATCAGTGCTCGTGCAACTGAACGTGCAGATTTGTCTTTGAGAGGAACCAAGATGCTGAAGCGTGAAAAACTATCGATACAGACGAGCAAATAGTGAAAACCGTTCTCCGTCAGAGGGAGTTTCAAAATATCGACTGACAGACTGTCCCAAGGAGCATGAGGGATAGGATATGGGAGGTTCGGAGATTCATAATGGAGAGAGGGACGATGCTCAGCGCATGAAGCGCATAAGAGACAATGACGGGTGATGTCTTTCCTCATGGAAGGCCAGAAATATGATCGTTGAGCCTGTTTGAATGCTCTATCTTTGCCTGGATGACCGGCAAGAGGGGAGTCATGAACGTGATACAAGATTATAGGGACAAGAGCTTCTGGAATGACAAGCTGAGATGCATGATGTAATGAATCGTCCTCAGAAATGACAGAACTAGATTTATAGAGGACATCGTCTCGAAGCAAAAAGGAATCTGGGGAGAATGGCAAGCTTGGAAGGTTACTGGCATCACCTGATTCAAGATAATAAATGAGACGTTTGCAGAATTGATCAGACCTTTGAAGGGATTTGACTTCCTCAAGAGTGGGGAGTGACTGTGAGGTTGTGAGCAGACTGACAGGAGCGACATGACGGGACAGAGCGTCAGCGACAGAATTAGCTTTACCTGGGAGGTACGCGAATGAAGGATTGTACTCTTGAACAGTGAGTTGCCAACGGGCAAATTTTCCGGTTAAACTGGTTCCTTTGAATAACTCTGTGACAGCAAAATGATCGGTTAGAACGTGGATCTTATATCCGAGTATGATGTCTCTGAAGTGACGAAGAGGCCAAACGACTGCGAGAGCTTCGCGGTGAGTGACACTGTAGTTGCGCTCAGCAGCATTGAGCAGACGACTGGCAAAGGCAACTGCGCGTGATTTACCATTTTCATCTCGTTGCATGAGGACAGAACCGATACCGATGTTTGATGCGTCAGTGCAAAGAATAAACTCCTTATTGAAATTAGGAAATGCGAGGACAGGAGCGTTGCATAAGGCTTGCTTGAGGGTAGCGAATGCTTTCTCGCACTCGTCCGTCCATGCGAATGTTACATTCTTTTTAAACAATGATGTGAGAGGTTGAGCGATTTTACTGAAATCTTTGATAAATTGCCGATAAAATCCTGCAAGGCCAATGAAACTACGAACGTCATCAGCAGAACTAGGAGTAGGAAACCGTGATATCGCATGAATTTTATCGTCAAGAGTGTGGATGCCATCTTTGTCAACCTTGTGGCCTAAGAATTTGATTTCACGTTTGAGGAACTGACATTTACTGAGTTTAAGAGTTAACCCAGCCTTTGCAAAACGTGACAGAACATCTGAGATGGTTTCGAGGTGTTCGGGAAGGTCCTTTGATGCGACTATCACATCGTCTAAGTAACAAAACACCGAGGAGCCTAAGAGGCCAGAGAGAACTGAGTTCATGAGACGCATGAAAGTTAAGGGACTATTACGTAAACCCATGGCCATACGTTTGAAAGCGTACTGGCCAGATGATGTGGTGAAAGCAGTGTAGTGCCGTGAACTTTCTTCTAGCTCGACCTGGAAGAAACCAGACTGAAGGTCGAGGGTGGAAAATACACTGTTTGAATCACCTATTGACTGGAGGAGATCAGACAAGATTGGCATAGGGAATCGATCGGGTATCGTCGCGGCGTTTAAACCACGGAAATCGACGACTACTCTCCACTCACCATTGGACTTAGGAACTAGAAACAGCGGGGCATTGAATGGTGATGCCGCTGGCTCTATGATATCCTCGTCCAGCATGCTTCTGACAGCGTCGTCCATTAACGTCCTGCGGCTGTGTGGGATGCGATAAGCCGGGACGTAGATGGGTGTCGAGCCTGGGGTGAGGTGGATGGAATGACGAACAGCATCGGTCTTGCCCAGAGGTTCACCCGGAAGAGAGACACATGACCTGAAAGTCGATAAGAGGGCAAGTAAATCTGTTTTCGTTTCAGGAAAATCAACATCACCAATATGCTGGTCAAGAAGAGGAGGAGGAGAATCTGAGGCAATTGGTGAAGACATGGATGTGTGACAAGGAGATGAGGTGACAGGGGTGACAGGGGCAGGATAAGGGAGAACTTCGCCTAAAGTCACGCCAGATTGAAGGGATATAGGGTGATTCGTGAGATTCTGAATGGCAATACAGCACGAACTATCCTTGTCTAGGGTTGAAAGAACTGACTCGAGAGCGACACCATTCACTCGGGCAGAGTCGGGCAAACATAAGATGTCTGTCCCGGGGGGGCACACCTTTGACGACGACGCGCACCAAACAGAGGTGGGTCTGTGTGACTACCACAGAGGAGGTCAACACAGCTTTCCTGAGTCTGGTGTTCGAGAGGACGTCAGACAGTGTTGTAGAAGAAGAGGGATTGTCGGTGTCGCTGTGCAGCGCTTCGCTAGGCGAGTCGGCTGGCGTAGATAAGACAGGATCAGGGATTACTGAGGGTGTCTTGAGCGATGAGGGAGGGACATGAGATGAGTCCTGAGAAGGCGTGTGCATTACAACGTAGACATCAGATGGTGGCGGTGACTCAGGGAAGGGTGAGGCAGAGATGAAGGTGCCATTCTGGGCGATTTGATGAATAGAAGGGAAAAGTGAGATGTTGAAGTGAGACATTGTATGGTATCCTATCAATATTTCAGCTGCAAAACATACATCATCCATGACATAGAAAAAATCTGAGATAGAAGGTTCAAGTGGAGACAAACAGATACTGAGGAGAACCTTTCTATGAGGTATGACAACGTTTCCAGAAATACCACTAACAGTGATGTCTGGTGGATAACTCTGAAACTTGTGCCTCGAGGCGGCAGAGAGTTTTTCAAAAACATGAGTTTTAATGATGTTGACTGAGGCACCAGAATCGAAAAATGCACGGCATTTGTGAGAGGCTAATTTGACGTCAGCAGTCAGACCTTGGAAAAATCCGGAGGATTTAACAGGGACACATGGGAGAGGCACTGTCTGTGCATCCGCGAAAACAACACGTTTATGAGATGACTTACTACCTGCGGTCTTTAGAATGGACTTGAGTGTTACCGAGGAGGTGCGAGGCTCTGGCGCGAATCGTTTCCCGAAGATTGAGAAGACTGCATTTGTTGCTGGAAAAGGCGACATTCCTCAAGTGAGTGACCGCGTTTATTATGAAGGGAGCAGAAGGCATTACTGTTGAAATTATGATAACCTCTTTCGTCAAGCATTACTCGACAGTCCGCTGAGACGTGACCTTTGAGTCCACATCGGTAACATGTTACCTTTCTCGAGTCACGGGAGGATGAACGGTGACGAGAATGAGAGCGTTGATCAGAACGTGACAAATGAGTGTTTGAAGGTGGAGATGGACTCTGAGGGGAGGAGCTTCGGTGAGAAAATGGGGGCTTGATTGAGGAATGCGGTGACTGAACCAAACTTACTGGCTGAGGAACAGGTGGCGATTTCTCTGATATTTTCTTGCACAGATCATACAAGAAATCTTCCTTACTGAATTTAATGTCGCTTGCAACGGTGAAGGTTGGTGAATCGAGCTGAACAAGGAACAGGAAATACGACATAAGGCGTTTGAAATCAGTAGAAGATATATTGCCGTCTGTGTCGATCCACTGAGAGGATTTCATTTGCTCTGTTAACTCAGCACTGAGAGAGGATGCAATATTCTCTGCCTTATACACATCATGAGTAGAACGAGCAATATTAGTGAGAGTTTGAGCAATTTTGAGGAAGGAATGAGTTGCACCTAATTTTGAGTGACCAGAGAAATGAGAGATTAATGCTGTGGTGAGTTCATCGTATGTAGAAAAACTGAGGAATTTATCGGTTTTTATGAGTTTTCCCGCAAGACTAGATGGGTCATGACAAATCCGTGATTTTAAAATGGCTAATTTTTCCACATCAGAATAAGCTGAGCGACGTGTACATTCATCATTTACACGCCGGACAAAGGCTTGGACTGATTCAGAGTTAGTACCAGAAAAAGGAGGAATTGAGACATTATCAGATATGAGAGTAACCTGAGGTGTGGGTGTGTGAGGTGACTGGTCGTTAGACATCGTGATCACGTTGAGGAAATACACAAGGAAACAGAGAAACACTGAGTGTACACAAAAAATGTAGAATAACTAGCACAATAAAGAGAAAAATATAATAAGAACTAAGGTACTTAACTAGCAGAGGACCAAGGAGGTGGAACACGTGGGCGCTGACTGGTCACGTGGTGAATGGGCGTATTTCTGGGCTGCGACACGTGGTGAAGAGCGATGGGCGTCTTGAGGGCGGAGACACGTGGTGAGGGCGTGGAAAACTTGTTTGAGGGACCACGTGGTGATGGGTGATGACCGTCTTGAAGGGACACGTGGTGAAGGGCGATGGGCGTCTTGAGGGCGTCTTGAGGTGATGCGTGGGCAGCGAAGATGGCGCGCCGCGAACAAAATGGAGGTAGAGGTGATGGGCGTCTTGAACAGCAGGGCGAGGAGGCTTGTACTCACTCGGAATAGATGCTACTGCAGAAGGGCGACGAAGGAAGCGACTGCAGGGCGTAGAGGAGAACACGAGTGAGCGAGGCAAGGGCGTGTGTAGAGTCACTTACTGAGGCAGAACGATGCACGTGGTGAGTGTAGAGACTTGATGACGGAGGAGGCTGAATCTTGATAATTCGTCGCTTGGAAGGACGAATTCCACCGTTGCACACCAATTGTATCGGTGATTTTTTTTTTTTTTTTTTTGCTTGATATAGATGATATATTGACACAACACGACTTGAGTAGATACAGGATATACAGTGACTATGACCTTGCCTGCCTTGAGAGAGATGACGAAACGTTGATGATGGTAGCGAGCTGAGAGATGAGCGACTGGTTGATGTAGTCGCCAGGCTGAGAATGAGGGTGAGAAGTGGTGGTGTGGGCTCAGCCGCGGTCAGGAAAGGTCGACTCCAGGTGGACTACGCGCCTATGATTGGTCGGGACTGACCCGGGAGAATGACGTCACGGGAACAGAGCTGTGTGATAGGGCTGGCTTTTGACCTGACGCCTTGGCTGGGATGTGAATTCTAGGAAAATTCCTTACCCGCATACACTCTCTCTCTCTTAGCTAAAAACAATGAATATCTTAAAACTAGTTAACAATGATATACAGATATGATATGATACATCAACTCCAAAACGCACTCCACACTGAGGATCAACTGTGACCCCACCGAGTTCACGTATGCCGTCCATGCCCAGAATAAAGGGGAAGCCAAGGGGCATCTCTGTGCTCACACATACACAGACATCTGCGCGAGCGCCACCGTGTAACTGAAGTCGCAACACGCCCGTTCCTTCGCACTGCCACTTATCCCCACTTGCGGTAACCAAACAAATATCGCTCCTCGTCCACGCCTTACAACAGGAGACATGAGCAACACTGCGCGAACACCCTGTGTCAACCAACACACGACGTCGGACTCCATCTACTTTCAACACAGCACTGGGCAGCACCTCTTTTACTGACTGTCGTGAGAGGAGGCTGGCGCTGATGCCCTCTCCGTTCTCGTTTTCCCGACACGCCGAAGCGAAATGGCCGGCCGCACCGCACTCATAACACTTGCCCCTGCGTCGTGGGCGGCCCAGACTGCCCCGTCCTCTCGCACCTCTGCCCGCACCAGTAGCGTGGCGGGCTAGACAGTCTCTGGCGAGGTGATTCGGGCCACCACACGTGTAACACCTGAAGTTCACGGCAGCTGCGCAAGGTTCCCCACTCGGCGTCGTTGAAGCCCCGAAGCACGCCTCCGATAACGACCCAACAGTGCCGTCGTCCTTGAGGACTGCTCTTGCTCGCGCTAGAATCTGCTCCAAGTCGAGTGTTTCCAGGCGCGACCCAGCCCTTAGGAGCTGGCGAACACCCTCTGGCAGGCCGGTCACAAAAGCACAAGCGAGGGCTTTGTCAGTCATCCCGCCAAACAACATGGCTAAGCGTCGCAGCTCAGCCAAGTACACGTCAGGGGTTTCACCACTGCCCAACTTCCTGTTAATGAACTGTTCATAGGCCACGTACTGATCCACTGCAAACGCGGCCAACAGCGCCTTTTTCACTTTCTCTGTTGACTTCCTGTCAGGCTCAGCCAGCTGTAGGTAGACGGCGAAGAGGTATGACACTCGCCACGTCGCTAATATTCCGCAGCTTGCAGACCAACTCCAGCTTCTGTAACCACTCCGTCACCGAGTGGTTGCCACTGCCGTCGAACTCGGGAATGAGCTTCAAGTCAAAACCCTCCATACTGCCTAGATAGCTTGTAGTAGTGGGCAGTAAGGAAACTCAATCTTCTTATATATAAATATACTGTAAGTAAGTAGTGTACAATGCAGCAGAACTGTCGCGACGGTGTGGCTGTAGAGCGTGCTGTTGTCAGGGCGAGAGCTGCGGTGGAAGTCCGCCTCCCTCACGTCTCCTCGCTGGCCTCACCTCCGGCTTGACGACACACCGAACCACAGTCCCGCCTGAACCACCGAACAAGGGAGCCGGAATCTAACTACCTTGTTAAATAATTCAATACACTTGTCTACTACGCAACACGCCCATACATACACATTAAGCACAATATATAGTGAACAGAACACTCCCCCCTGAATCTCATTCACATAATAGTAGCTACATTTTCTACAACAAAAAGAAAAAAAATCACGAAACACACACATGCATGCACACGCACTCACACAAAGCCTCGTGCGTACAACTTATTTACAAATGGAACATTCTTTAAGCTTCCTGATCCTCTCTGAACGCCTCGGCATCTCAGCATCTGCCGCTGTCGTGTCGCCGTCCCCTTCTTCATCGTCATCAGCTGCGTCTTGCTCTTCTCCGCCATCAACTCTGACAGGGAGCCGAATGAGGAGCTCGTCATCATCGTGTCTCCCCTCCACCGTACTGTCCTCGACACCGTCACCAATACGCGGACGAAGGTCTTTAACATGACGGGGAACTCCGTTGACTTCGGCGGCATGGTCTGACAGCATCCTCGTAACCGTGCCTGCTTCATACCGTGTGTCACAGCGAGCGTTGGGGGGTTTGACCCATACTTTATCCCCGTCATGATACGGCCCCCTTCCTGCCAGGTCTTCCTCTGTAGTACGCGTACAAGGACCCACCTCGCGTATTCTCACAGTGTACCGGTACAGCAGGTTTGAGGGAGCAGTTGCTGACTCTACATCATCCAGGGGTCTCAAGTTATATAAATACACCGCCTCCTCCACAGAGCAGCCCTTCCTTGCCGCAATAACCTTGACAGAACGGTGGCACCTCTCTACTATCCCATTCCCTGAAGGAACGTGCGCACATCTGAACCGCAATGTGACATTCCACCGTCGTGCGAAACTTGCAAAGAGCTTGCTGCGGAAAGCAGTGTCGTTGTCGGTTAGTAGTTCCTCCGGCGCTCCGCGTTCACAGAAAATTGCTTCCAGCTGCTTAATAACACTCTCGCTGGTTTGAAGCCTCAACTGTCGCCATACCGTGAACCTTGACGGACCGCAGTCGATGAGACTCAGGTACGGCTTGCCTTTGAAATGAGTTATGTCCATGCCGACCCGCTGCCACACCTCGTCCACCTCCAGGCTCCCTCTCCGCCACTTAACGGGTGCAGGGTCGATGGCATGACAAGTCTCGCAGTCCGCCACAATGGAGTGTACTTGCCGTCGGGTGACTGTCGGAAGTACCCTCTTTACAAAGTAAAGGGTTCGTTTTACACCTGGATGTCCTGTAGCGTGATGAATCTCCGCTATCTTACTGTCATCCACTTCAGCAGTGGCAGCACACATGGGTTGCAAAACAGAGGAGAGAGTAGGCGGCGTGGGTGGAGGAGGGTGCGGGACATGTGCCTTTAACCAGCGCTGTGGCACACGAGTCAGACTATCAGCCTTGTTACCGCTGGACGGGACGAGTATCACAGTCAGCTGAAAGGCGTATTCTTTCACCATCGATGTCACGATGCCAATCCTTCTCCGAATAAGCATCTCACTCGCCGCCTTTGTACGAAGTCTGCTCCTTCCTGTCAACGCGTCAGTAATCCAGCGATGCACCGTGGAGGAGTCAGTTAACAACTCCACCTTCTTAAATTCCCAGGCCAGCGCGAGATTAAGTCCTTTGATGACAGAGTCTAACTCGGCCATATTAATGTGCGTGGCATCGTCCTTACGAAGCTGGCTGGCATCCTCTACGACGCATCCATCCACCTCAACTGCAACGCCGAGAGCAAGGGAACTAGCATCAACCCAGATCCTGGCCTCGTCACTCCTAACACTCCATTTGCCTCGAACCGGGTCATTCTTCCTGACTTCGGCGTCAGTCTCCTCCAGCATCCTTCTTAGTTCTCCGTCAGTGACAGCGTCGTCCCACTTTTCTGTTAGGTTATTCACCTTCCTCTTCACGTAAGCCGTAGCCATTCGTAGCCACCCGCACACTGGATAATGGCCTGTTAACTTGCCGCAATATGAGAACACCGTCCGTCGCGTCATCATTTTCGGTACATCTGGCACGGCGTTGTCTCTCCTCCAGACAAGATCTCCTTGCTCCCCCCAGACCTTTAGACCTAATGCTCGCCCACCCTCAGCGAGCCTCACGTGTGGGGAGCTAGTCAGTCCATATTTCTTCAGGTGCTGTTCCACATAACTGGCCGAGACGACGTCCTCGTTGACTAGGATGTCATCGATGTAAGCAGAGGTTCCCTTCCGTACGACTGGGTCTTGTGAGAGGACACAATCCAGCACCGCCCTCATTACCAGCGGAGCCACGTTCAGGCCGAAACCTAACCGCGTCAGGCAGTACCGCCTTCCCTTAAAGCTCACTGTCTGGTAGGGCCACAGTGAGTCACGGATTCGTATCTGCAGGTACGCCTTGGTCAGGTCCACGATGCACACATTCGCACCCTGTCTCCGCCAGATCCTCAGCTTATCCGAGCACACGTCTGAATCTGCCGTAAACGCGTCGACGTGCGTGTTGAGTTCCCGGAAGTCCATTACTGGGCGCACCTTACTCTTGTTCCGCTGCACGACTGCCATCAGCGGAATCAGCCCCTTAGCCGGCCCGTGTACCCGCTCGTCATACGGGAGCAGCCACCCATCATCAATCCATTGCTGCAGCTCTTTCTCGTACGATTCCCTTGCGTCTTGGGGCACAGCATACTCAGCCGCCTGGTTCCGCAGGACCCCGGGCTCCTTGCCCTCTGCCCACTTCCATGCAGCAGTCCAGCAGTTCGCACTCTGGTCGTAGCCGGCAGTGAAGTCAGGTTCGTCCAATTTCAGATCCACGTTTGTAGCAGCACAAATCACGTCCTCAATGTATCGGTGATTCTTTTTTTGGTACCGGGCCGGTCACCGCGTGGCTTGGAAGAGTGGAGGTAGAGGGGTAGCGTGGATGATGGAGGTCTTGTTGAAACACACACGGCTTGATATAGATGATATATTGACACAACACGACTTGAGTAGATACAGGATATACAGTGACTATGACCTTTGCCTGCCTTGAGAGAGATGACGAAACGTTGATGATGGTAGCGAGCTGAGAGATGAGCGACTGGTTGATGTAGTCGCCAGGCTGAGAATGAGGGTGAGAAGTGGTGGTGTGGGCTCAGCCGCGGTCAGGAAAGGTCGACTCCAGGTGGACTACGCGCCTATGATTGGTCGGGACTGACCCGGGAGAATGACGTCACGGGAACAGAGCTGTGTGATAGGGCTGGCTTTTGACCTGACGCCTTGGCTGGGATGTGAATTCTAGGAAAATTCCTTACCCGCATACACTCTCTCTCTCTTAGCTAAAAACAATGAATATCTTAAAACTAGTTAACAATGATATACAGATATGATATGATACAAATACTTCCCCCTTGGAAGCATACGTCCTCGTATGTCGAGCTAAAGAATACAATCAGAGAGGGGGGACGATGAAATACATTGGATACAATACAGAATACACAATACGAATACACAATAAGACTAAGACATAATAAAAATACATGAGACATGAACAAGAATCAGGATGTAGCCTTTACATAGATACATATATATACATAGTTGGACAGGAATGAAAGGAAAGATGAAGGAAATGGCTAGTAGACTGGGCGAGACCGGAGCTGATATTTAGGTGAGGATGAGATGGGGGGTGAAGGTGGCTGACTTTCAACAATGTCAGGAGCATTTTCTGGTAGTGGAGAGGTAGGTTCGAAATCGAAACCACGATCAACCCGTTTGAGATGGTCTCTGTGAACAAAGTTTTCACTGCCTGAACTTAGGTTTCTGAGTTTGAACTTGTGACCGGCCATCTTTTCAATTACACGGTGAGGTCCATTGAATCGGGGGTCGAGCTTAGAGTGGCGGTCTTGGACTTTGGTGAACACGATGTCACCAACCTCGATGTCATGCGGTTTAGCGCGCTGATGCTGTTTATGCAGCATAGATTCCTGAGAGGCGGTAAGTCTGTCACGGACGGACATATGAATACGTTGGAAAGCTGAAACGCGATTCTGAACATAATCGTCAACGTTGTATAGAGGACGAGGGTCAGAGGAGAGAAACTCATATGGGAGTCTTTTGTCAGAGCCATATAAAATGAAATGTGGAGACTCGTTGATCGATGAGTGAATCGCAGCGTTAAGAGAGCATGCGACTAGGGGAATGTGATCATCCCATGAAGAGCTTGAATTGGCAATGAAGCGTAAGATGTCGAGAATTCGACGGTTTGCTCTCTCGACTTTTCCGTTCGCTTGAGGGGAATATGGAACAATGTTGCACTTTTTAATTTCAAATGACTCGCAAACAGCTTTGAGGATGGCATTGTTGAATTCGGTGCCATTATCTGATAGAAGTACTTTAGGAGATGCATACCGGCATATGACTTCATCTATCAGTGCTCGTGCAACTGAACGTGCAGATTTGTCTTTGAGAGGAACCAAGATGCTGAAGCGTGAAAAACTATCGATACAGACGAGCAAATAGTGAAAACCGTTCTCCGTCAGAGGGAGTTTCAAAATATCGACTGACAGACTGTCCCAAGGAGCATGAGGGATAGGATATGGGAGGTTCGGAGATTCATAATGGAGAGAGGGACGATGCTCAGCGCATGAAGCGCATAAGAGACAATGACGGGTGATGTCTTTCCTCATGGAAGGCCAGAAATATGATCGTTGAGCCTGTTTGAATGCTCTATCTTTGCCTGGATGACCGGCAAGAGGGGAGTCATGAACGTGATACAAGATTATAGGGACAAGAGCTTCTGGAATGACAAGCTGAGATGCATGATGTAATGAATCGTCCTCAGAAATGACAGAACTAGATTTATAGAGGACATCGTCTCGAAGCAAAAAGGAATCTGGGGAGAATGGCAAGCTTGGAAGGTTACTGGCATCACCTGATTCAAGATAATAAATGAGACGTTTGCAGAATTGATCAGACCTTTGAAGGGATTTGACTTCCTCAAGAGTGGGGAGTGACTGTGAGGTTGTGAGCAGACTGACAGGAGCGACATGACGGGACAGAGCGTCAGCGACAGAATTAGCTTTACCTGGGAGGTACGCGAATGAAGGATTGTACTCTTGAACAGTGAGTTGCCAACGGGCAAATTTTCCGGTTAAACTGGTTCCTTTGAATAACTCTGTGACAGCAAAATGATCGGTTAGAACGTGGATCTTATATCCGAGTATGATGTCTCTGAAGTGACGAAGAGACCAAACGACTGCGAGAGCTTCGCGGTGAGTGACACTGTAGTTGCGCTCAGCAGCATTGAGCAGACGACTGGCAAAGGCAACTGCGCGTGATTTACCATTTTCATCTCGTTGCATGAGGACAGAACCGATACCGATGTTTGATGCGTCAGTGCAAAGAATAAACTCCTTATTGAAATTAGGAAATGCGAGGACAGGAGCGTTGCATAAGGCTTGCTTGAGGGTAGCGAATGCTTTCTCGCACTCGTCCGTCCATGCGAATGTTACATTCTTTTTAAACAATGATGTGAGAGGTTGAGCGATTTTACTGAAATCTTTGATAAATTGCCGATAAAATCCTGCAAGGCCAATGAAACTACGAACGTCATCAGCAGAACTAGGAGTAGGAAACCGTGATATCGCATGAATTTTATCGTCAAGAGTGTGGATGCCATCTTTGTCAACCTTGTGGCCTAAGAATTTGATTTCACGTTTGAGGAACTGACATTTACTGAGTTTAAGAGTTAACCCAGCCTTTGCAAAACGTGACAGAACATCTGAGATGGTTTCGAGGTGTTCGGGAAGGTCCTTTGATGCGACTATCACATCGTCTAAGTAACAAAACACCGAGGAGCCTAAGAGGCCAGAGAGAACTGAGTTCATGAGACGCATGAAAGTTAAGGGACTATTACGTAAACCCATGGCCATACGTTTGAAAGCGTACTGGCCAGATGATGTGGTGAAAGCAGTGTAGTGCCGTGAACTTTCTTCTAGCTCGACCTGGAAGAAACCAGACTGAAGGTCGAGGGTGGAAAATACACTGTTTGAATCACCTATTGACTGGAGGAGATCAGACAAGATTGGCATAGGGAATCGATCGGGTATCGTCGCGGCGTTTAAACCACGGAAATCGACGACTACTCTCCACTCACCATTGGACTTAGGAACTAGAAACAGCGGGGCATTGAATGGTGATGCCGCTGGCTCTATGATATCCTCGTCCAGCATGCTTCTGACAGCGTCGTCCATTAACGTCCTGCGGCTGTGTGGGATGCGATAAGCCGGGACGTAGATGGGTGTCGAGCCTGGGGTGAGGTGGATGGAATGACGAACAGCATCGGTCTTGCCCAGAGGTTCACCCGGAAGAGAGACACATGACCTGAAAGTCGATAAGAGGGCAAGTAAATCTGTTTTCGTTTCAGGAAAATCAACATCACCAATATGCTGGTCAAGAAGAGGAGGAGGAGAATCTGAGGCAATTGGTGAAGACATGGATGTGTGACAAGGAGATGAGGTGACAGGGGTGACAGGGGCAGGATAAGGGAGAACTTCGCCTAAAGTCACGCCAGATTGAAGGGATATAGGGTGATTCGTGAGATTCTGAATGGCAATACAGCACGAACTATCCTTGTCTAGGGTTGAAAGAACTGACTCGAGAGCGACACCATTCACTCGGGCAGAGTCGGGCAAACATAAGATGTCTGTCCCGGGGGGGCACACCTTTGACGACGACGCGCACCAAACAGAGGTGGGTCTGTGTGACTACCACAGAGGAGGTCAACACAGCTTTCCTGAGTCTGGTGTTCGAGAGGACGTCAGACAGTGTTGTAGAAGAAGAGGGATTGTCGGTGTCGCTGTGCAGCGCCTCGCTAGGCGAGTCGGCTGGCGTAGATAAGACAGGATCAGGGATTACTGAGGGTGTCTTGAGCGATGAGGGAGGGACATGAGATGAGTCCTGAGAAGGCGTGTGCATTACAACGTAGACATCAGATGGTGGCGGTGACTCAGGGAAGGGTGAGGCAGAGATGAAGGTGCCATTCTGGGCGATTTGATGAATAGAAGGGAAAAGTGAGATGTTGAAGTGAGACATTGTATGGTATCCTATCAATATTTCAGCTGCAAAACATACATCATCCATGACATAGAAAAAATCTGAGATAGAAGGTTCAAGTGGAGACAAACAGATACTGAGGAGAACCTTTCTATGAGGTATGACAACGTTTCCAGAAATACCACTAACAGTGATGTCTGGTGGATAACTCTGAAACTTGTGCCTCGAGGCGGCAGAGAGTTTTTCAAAAACATGAGTTTTAATGATGTTGACTGAGGCACCAGAATCGAAAAATGCACGGCATTTGTGAGAGGCTAATTTGACGTCAGCAGTCAGACCTTGGAAAAATCCGGAGGATTTAACAGGGACACATGGGAGAGGCACTGTCTGTGCATCCGCGAAAACAACACGTTTATGAGATGACTTACTACCTGCGGTCTTTAGAATGGACTTGAGTGTTACCGAGGAGGTGCGAGGCTCTGGCGCGAATCGTTTCCCGAAGATTGAGAAGGCTGCATTTGTTGCTGGAAAAGGCGACATTCCTCAAGTGAGTGACCGCGTTTATTATGAAGGGAGCAGAAGGCATTACTGTTGAAATTATGATAACCTCTTTCGTCAAGCATTACTCGACAGTCCGCTGAGACGTGACCTTTGAGTCCACATCGGTAACATGTTACCTTTCTCGAGTCACGGGAGGATGAACGGTGACGAGAATGAGAGCGTTGATCAGAACGTGACAAATGAGTGTTTGAAGGTGGAGATGGGCTCTGAGGGGAGGAGCTTCGGTGAGAAAATGGGGGCTTGATTGAGGAATGCGGTGACTGAACCAAACTTACTGGCTGAGGAACAGGTGGCGATTTCTCTGATATTTTCTTGCACAGATCATACAAGAAATCTTCCTTACTGAATTTAATGTCGCTTGCAACGGTGAAGGTTGGTGAATCGAGCTGAACAAGGAACAGGAAATACGACATAAGGCGTTTGAAATCAGTAGAAGATATATTGCCGTCTGTGTCGATCCACTGAGAGAATTTCATTTGCTCTGTTAACTCAGCACTGAGAGAGGATGCAATATTCTCTGCCTTATACACATCATGAGTAGAACGAGCAATATTAGTGAGAGTTTGAGCAATTTTGAGGAAGGAATGAGTTGCACCTAATTTTGAGTGACCAGAGAAATGAGAGATTAATGCTGTGGTGAGTTCATCGTATGTAGAAAAACTGAGGAATTTATCGGTTTTTATGAGTTTTCCCGCAAGACTAGATGGGTCATGACAAATCCGTGATTTTAAAATGGCTAATTTTTCCACATCAGAATAAGCTGAGCGACGTGTACATTCATCATTTACACGCCGGACAAAGGCTTGGACTGATTCAGAGTTAGTACCAGAAAAAGGAGGAATTGAGACATTATCAGATATGAGAGTAACCTGAGGTGTGGGTGTGTGAGGTGACTGGTCGTTAGACATCGTGATCACGTTGAGGAAATACACAAGGAAACAGAGAAACACTGAGTGTACACAAAAAATGTAGAATAACTAGCACAATAAAGAGAAAAATATAATAAGAACTAAGGTACTTAACTAGCAGAGGACCAAGGAGGTGGAACACGTGGGCGCTGACTGGTCACGTGGTGAATGGGCGTATTTCTGGGCTGCGACACGTGGTGAAGAGCGATGGGCGTCTTGAGGGCGGAGACACGTGGTGAGGGCGTGGAAAACTTGTTTGAGGGACCACGTGGTGATGGGTGATGACCGTCTTGAAGGGACACGTGGTGAAGGGCGATGGGCGTCTTGAGGGCGTCTTGAGGTGATGCGTGGGCAGCGAAGATGGCGCGCCGCGAACAAAATGGAGGTAGAGGTGATGGGCGTCTTGAACAGCAGGGCGAGGAGGCTTGTACTCACTCGGAATAGATGCTACTGCAGAAGGGCGACGAAGGAAGCGACTGCAGGGCGTAGAGGAGAACACGAGTGAGCGAGGCAAGGGCGTGTGTAGAGTCACTTACTGAGGCAGAACGATGCACGTGGTGAGTGTAGAGACTTGATGACGGAGGAGGCTGAATCTTGATAATTCGTCGCTTGGAAGGACGAATTCCACCGTTGCACACCAATTGTATCGGTGATTTTTTTTTTTTTTTTTTTGCTTGATATAGATGATATATTGACACAACACGACTTGAGTAGATACAGGATATACAGTGACTATGACCTTGCCTGCCTTGAGAGAGATGACGAAACGTTGATGATGGTAGCGAGCTGAGAGATGAGCGACTGGTTGATGTAGTCGCCAGGCTGAGAATGAGGGTGAGAAGTGGTGGTGTGGGCTCAGCCGCGGTCAGAAAAGGTCGACTCCAGGTGGACTACGCGCCTATGATTGGTCGGGACTGACCCGGGAGAATGACGTCACGGGAACAGAGCTGTGTGATAGGGCTGGCTTTTGACCTGACGCCTTGGCTGGGATGTGAATTCTAGGAAAATTCCTTACCCGCATACACTCTCTCTCTCTTAGCTAAAAACAATGAATATCTTAAAACTAGTTAACAATGATATACAGATATGATATGATACATCAACTCCAAAACGCACTCCACACTGAGGATCAACTGTGACCCCACCGAGTTCACGTATGCCGTCCATGCCCAGAATAAAGGGGAAGCCAAGGGGCATCTCTGTGCTCACACATACACAGACATCTGCGCGAGCGCCACCGTGTAACTGAAGTCGCAACACGCCCGTTCCTTCGCACTGCCACTTATCCCCACTTGCGGTAACCAAACAAATATCGCTCCTCGTCCACGCCTTACAACAGGAGACATGAGCAACACTGCGCGAACACCCTGTGTCAACCAACACACGACGTCGGACTCCATCTACTTTCAACACAGCACTGGGCAGCACCTCTTTTACTGACTGTCGTGAGAGGAGGCTGGCGCTGATGCCCTCTCCGTTCTCGTTTTCCCGACACGCCGAAGCGAAATGGCCGGCCGCACCGCACTCATAACACTTGCCCCTGCGTCGTGGGCGGCCCAGACTGCCCCGTCCTCTCGCACCTCTGCCCGCACCAGTAGCGTGGCGGGCTAGACAGTCTCTGGCGAGGTGATTCGGGCCACCACACGTGTAACACCTGAAGTTCACGGCAGCTGCGCAAGGTTCCCCACTCGGCGTCGTTGAAGCCCCGAAGCACGCCTCCGATAACGACCCAACAGTGCCGTCGTCCTTGAGGACTGCTCTTGCTCGCGCTAGAATCTGCTCCAAGTCGAGTGTTTCCAGGCGCGACCCAGCCCTTAGGAGCTGGCGAACACCCTCTGGCAGGCCGGTCACAAAAGCACAAGCGAGGGCTTTGTCAGTCATCCCGCCAAACAACATGGCTAAGCGTCGCAGCTCAGCCAAGTACACGTCAGGGGTTTCACCACTGCCCAACTTCCTGTTAATGAACTGTTCATAGGCCACGTACTGATCCACTGCAAACGCGGCCAACAGCGCCTTTTTCACTTTCTCTGTTGACTTCCTGTCAGGCTCAGCCAGCTGTAGGTAGACGGCGAAGAGGTATGACACTCGCCACGTCGCTAATATTCCGCAGCTTGCAGACCAACTCCAGCTTCTGTAACCACTCCGTCACCGAGTGGTTGCCACTGCCGTCGAACTCGGGAATGAGCTTCAAGTCAAAACCCTCCATACTGCCTAGATAGCTTGTAGTAGTGGGCAGTAAGGAAACTCAATCTTCTTATATATAAATATACTGTAAGTAAGTAGTGTACAATGCAGCAGAACTGTCGCGACGGTGTGGCTGTAGAGCGTGCTGTTGTCAGGGCGAGAGCTGCGGTGGAAGTCCGCCTCCCTCACGTCTCCTCGCTGGCCTCACCTCCGGCTTGACGACACACCGAACCACAGTCCCGCCTGAACCACCGAACAAGGGAGCCGGAATCTAACTACCTTGTTAAATAATTCAATACACTTGTCTACTACGCAACACGCCCATACATACACATTAAGCACAATATATAGTGAACAGAACACTCCCCCCTGAATCTCATTCACATAATAGTAGCTACATTTTCTACAACAAAAAGAAAAAAAATCACGAAACACACACATGCATGCACACGCACTCACACAAAGCCTCGTGCGTACAACTTATTTACAAATGGAACATTCTTTAAGCTTCCTGATCCTCTCTGAACGCCTCGGCATCTCAGCATCTGCCGCTGTCGTGTCGCCGTCCCCTTCTTCATCGTCATCAGCTGCGTCTTGCTCTTCTCCGCCATCAACTCTGACAGGGAGCCGAATGAGGAGCTCGTCATCATCGTGTCTCCCCTCCACCGTACTGTCCTCGACACCGTCACCAATACGCGGACGAAGGTCTTTAACATGACGGGGAACTCCGTTGACTTCGGCGGCATGGTCTGACAGCATCCTCGTAACCGTGCCTGCTTCATACCGTGTGTCACAGCGAGCGTTGGGGGGTTTGACCCATACTTTATCCCCGTCATGATACGGCCCCCTTCCTGCCAGGTCTTCCTCTGTAGTACGCGTACAAGGACCCACCTCGCGTATTCTCACAGTGTACCGGTACAGCAGGTTTGAGGGAGCAGTTGCTGACTCTACATCATCCAGGGGTCTCAAGTTATATAAATACACCGCCTCCTCCACAGAGCAGCCCTTCCTTGCCGCAATAACCTTGACAGAACGGTGGCACCTCTCTACTATCCCATTCCCTGAAGGAACGTGCGCACATCTGAACCGCAATGTGACATTCCACCGTCGTGCGAAACTTGCAAAGAGCTTGCTGCGGAAAGCAGTGTCGTTGTCGGTTAGTAGTTCCTCCGGCGCTCCGCGTTCACAGAAAATTGCTTCCAGCTGCTTAATAACACTCTCGCTGGTTTGAAGCCTCAACTGTCGCCATACCGTGAACCTTGACGGACCGCAGTCGATGAGACTCAGGTACGGCTTGCCTTTGAAATGAGTTATGTCCATGCCGACCCGCTGCCACACCTCGTCCACCTCCAGGCTCCCTCTCCGCCACTTAACGGGTGCAGGGTCGATGGCATGACAAGTCTCGCAGTCCGCCACAATGGAGTGTACTTGCCGTCGGGTGACTGTCGGAAGTACCCTCTTTACAAAGTAAAGGGTTCGTTTTACACCTGGATGTCCTGTAGCGTGATGAATCTCCGCTATCTTACTGTCATCCACTTCAGCAGTGGCAGCACACATGGGTTGCAAAACAGAGGAGAGAGTAGGCGGCGTGGGTGGAGGAGGGTGCGGGACATGTGCCTTTAACCAGCGCTGTGGCACACGAGTCAGACTATCAGCCTTGTTACCGCTGGACGGGACGAGTATCACAGTCAGCTGAAAGGCGTATTCTTTCACCATCGATGTCACGATGCCAATCCTTCTCCGAATAAGCATCTCACTCGCCGCCTTTGTACGAAGTCTGCTCCTTCCTGTCAACGCGTCAGTAATCCAGCGATGCACCGTGGAGGAGTCAGTTAACAACTCCACCTTCTTAAATTCCCAGGCCAGCGCGAGATTAAGTCCTTTGATGACAGAGTCTAACTCGGCCATATTAATGTGCGTGGCATCGTCCTTACGAAGCTGGCTGGCATCCTCTACGACGCATCCATCCACCTCAACTGCAACGCCGAGAGCAAGGGAACTAGCATCAACCCAGATCCTGGCCTCGTCACTCCTAACACTCCATTTGCCTCGAACCGGGTCATTCTTCCTGACTTCGGCGTCAGTCTCCTCCAGCATCCTTCTTAGTTCTCCGTCAGTGACAGCGTCGTCCCACTTTTCTGTTAGGTTATTCACCTTCCTCTTCACGTAAGCCGTAGCCATTCGTAGCCACCCGCACACTGGATAATGGCCTGTTAACTTGCCGCAATATGAGAACACCGTCCGTCGCGTCATCATTTTCGGTACATCTGGCACGGCGTTGTCTCTCCTCCAGACAAGATCTCCTTGCTCCCCCCAGACCTTTAGACCTAATGCTCGCCCACCCTCAGCGAGCCTCACGTGTGGGGAGCTAGTCAGTCCATATTTCTTCAGGTGCTGTTCCACATAACTGGCCGAGACGACGTCCTCGTTGACTAGGATGTCATCGATGTAAGCAGAGGTTCCCTTCCGTACGACTGGGTCTTGTGAGAGGACACAATCCAGCACCGCCCTCATTACCAGCGGAGCCACGTTCAGGCCGAAACCTAACCGCGTCAGGCAGTACCGCCTTCCCTTAAAGCTCACTGTCTGGTAGGGCCACAGTGAGTCACGGATTCGTATCTGCAGGTACGCCTTGGTCAGGTCCACGATGCACACATTCGCACCCTGTCTCCGCCAGATCCTCAGCTTATCCGAGCACACGTCTGAATCTGCCGTAAACGCGTCGACGTGCGTGTTGAGTTCCCGGAAGTCCATTACTGGGCGCACCTTACTCTTGTTCCGCTGCACGACTGCCATCAGCGGAATCAGCCCCTTAGCCGGCCCGTGTACCCGCTCGTCATACGGGAGCAGCCACCCATCATCAATCCATTGCTGCAGCTCTTTCTCGTACGATTCCCTTGCGTCTTGGGGCACAGCATACTCAGCCGCCTGGTTCCGCAGGACCCCGGGCTCCTTGCCCTCTGCCCACTTCCATGCAGCAGTCCAGCAGTTCGCACTCTGGTCGTAGCCGGCAGTGAAGTCAGGTTCGTCCAATTTCAGATCCACGTTTGTAGCAGCACAAATCACGTCCTCAATGTATCGGTGATTCTTTTTTTGGTACCGGGCCGGTCACCGCGTGGCTTGGAAGAGTGGAGGTAGAGGGGTAGCGTGGATGATGGAGGTCTTGTTGAAACACACACGGCTTGATATAGATGATATATTGACACAACACGACTTGAGTAGATACAGGATATACAGTGACTATGACCTTTGCCTGCCTTGAGAGAGATGACGAAACGTTGATGATGGTAGCGAGCTGAGAGATGAGCGACTGGTTGATGTAGTCGCCAGGCTGAGAATGAGGGTGAGAAGTGGTGGTGTGGGCTCAGCCGCGGTCAGGAAAGGTCGACTCCAGGTGGACTACGCGCCTATGATTGGTCGGGACTGACCCGGGAGAATGACGTCACGGGAACAGAGCTGTGTGATAGGGCTGGCTTTTGACCTGACGCCTTGGCTGGGATGTGAATTCTAGGAAAATTCCTTACCCGCATACACTCTCTCTCTCTTAGCTAAAAACAATGAATATCTTAAAACTAGTTAACAATGATATACAGATATGATATGATACAAATACTTCCCCCTTGGAAGCATACGTCCTCGTATGTCGAGCTAAAGAATACAATCAGAGAGGGGGGACGATGAAATACATTGGATACAATACAGAATACACAATACGAATACACAATAAGACTAAGACATAATAAAAATACATGAGACATGAACAAGAATCAGGATGTAGCCTTTACATAGATACATATATATACATAGTTGGACAGGAATGAAAGGAAAGATGAAGGAAATGGCTAGTAGACTGGGCGAGACCGGAGCTGATATTTAGGTGAGGATGAGATGGGGGGTGAAGGTGGCTGACTTTCAACAATGTCAGGAGCATTTTCTGGTAGTGGAGAGGTAGGTTCGAAATCGAAACCACGATCAACCCGTTTGAGATGGTCTCTGTGAACAAAGTTTTCACTGCCTGAACTTAGGTTTCTGAGTTTGAACTTGTGACCGGCCATCTTTTCAATTACACGGTGAGGTCCGTTGAATCGGGGGTCGAGCTTAGAGTGGCGGTCTTGGACTTTGGTGAACACGATGTCACCAACCTCGATGTCATGCGGTTTAGCGCGCTGATGCTGTTTATGCAGCATAGATTCCTGAGAGGCGGTAAGTCTGTCACGGACGGACATATGAATACGTTGGAAAGCTGAAACGCGATTCTGAACATAATCGTCAACGTTGTATAGAGGACGAGGGTCAGAGGAGAGAAACTCATATGGGAGTCTTTTGTCAGAGCCATATAAAATGAAATGTGGAGACTCGTTGATCGATGAGTGAATCGCAGCGTTAAGAGAGCATGCGACTAGGGGAATGTGATCATCCCATGAAGAGCTTGAATTGGCAATGAAGCGTAAGATGTCGAGAATTCGACGGTTTGCTCTCTCGACTTTTCCGTTCGCTTGAGGGGAATATGGAACAATGTTGCACTTTATAATTTCAAATGACTCGCAAACAGCTTTGAGGATGGCATTGTTGAATTCGGTGCCATTATCTGATAGAAGTACTTTAGGAGATGCATACCGGCATATGACTTCATCTATCAGTGCTCGTGCAACTGAACGTGCAGATTTGTCTTTGAGAGGAACCAAGATGCTGAAGCGTGAAAAACTATCGATACAGACGAGCAAATAGTGAAAACCGTTCTCCGTCAGAGGGAGTTTCAAAATATCGACTGACAGACTGTCCCAAGGAGCATGAGGGATAGGATATGGGAGGTTCGGAGATTCATAATGGAGAGAGGGACGATGCTCAGCGCATGAAGCGCATAAGAGACAATGACGGGTGATGTCTTTCCTCATGGAAGGCCAGAAATATGATCGTTGAGCCTGTTTGAATGCTCTATCTTTGCCTGGATGACCGGCAAGAGGGGAGTCATGAACGTGATACAAGATTATAGGGACAAGAGCTTCTGGAATGACAAGCTGAGATGCATGATGTAATGAATCGTCCTCAGAAATGACAGAACTAGATTTATAGAGGACATCGTCTCGAAGCAAAAAGGAATCTGGGGAGAATGGCAAGCTTGGAAGGTTACTGGCATCACCTGATTCAAGATAATAAATGAGACGTTTGCAGAATTGATCAGACCTTTGAAGGGATTTGACTTCCTCAAGAGTGGGGAGTGACTGTGAGGTTGTGAGCAGACTGACAGGAGCGACATGACGGGACAGAGCGTCAGCGACAGAATTAGCTTTACCTGGGAGGTACGCGAATGAAGGATTGTACTCTTGAACAGTGAGTTGCCAACGGGCAAATTTTCCGGTTAAACTGGTTCCTTTGAATAACTCTGTGACAGCAAAATGATCGGTTAGAACGTGGATCTTATATCCGAGTATGATGTCTCTGAAGTGACGAAGAGGCCAAACGACTGCGAGAGCTTCGCGGTGAGTGACACTGTAGTTGCGCTCAGCAGCATTGAGCAGACGACTGGCAAAGGCAACTGCGCGTGATTTACCATTTTCATCTCGTTGCATGAGGACAGAACCGATACCGATGTTTGATGCGTCAGTGCAAAGAATAAACTCCTTATTGAAATTAGGAAATGCGAGGACAGGAGCGTTGCATAAGGCTTGCTTGAGGGTAGCGAATGCTTTCTCGCACTCGTCCGTCCATGCGAATGTTACATTCTTTTTAAACAATGATGTGAGAGGTTGAGCGATTTTACTGAAATCTTTGATAAATTGCCGATAAAATCCTGCAAGGCCAATGAAACTACGAACGTCATCAGCAGAACTAGGAGTAGGAAACCGTGATATCGCATGAATTTTATCGTCAAGAGTGTGGATGCCATCTTTGTCAACCTTGTGGCCTAAGAATTTGATTTCACGTTTGAGGAACTGACATTTACTGAGTTTAAGAGTTAACCCAGCCTTTGCAAAACGTGACAGAACATCTGAGATGGTTTCGAGGTGTTCGGGAAGGTCCTTTGATGCGACTATCACATCGTCTAAGTAACAAAACACCGAGGAGCCTAAGAGGCCAGAGAGAACTGAGTTCATGAGACGCATGAAAGTTAAGGGACTATTACGTAAACCCATGGCCATACGTTTGAAAGCGTACTGGCCAGATGATGTGGTGAAAGCAGTGTAGTGCCGTGAACTTTCTTCTAGCTCGACCTGGAAGAAACCAGACTGAAGGTCGAGGGTGGAAAATACACTGTTTGAATCACCTATTGACTGGAGGAGATCAGACAAGATTGGCATAGGGAATCGATCGGGTATCGTCGCGGCGTTTAAACCACGGAAATCGACGACTACTCTCCACTCACCATTGGACTTAGGAACTAGAAACAGCGGGGCATTGAATGGTGATGCCGCTGGCTCTATGATATCCTCGTCCAGCATGCTTCTGACAGCGTCGTCCATTAACGTCCTGCGGCTGTGTGGGATGCGATAAGCCGGGACGTAGATGGGTGTCGAGCCTGGGGTGAGGTGGATGGAATGACGAACAGCATCGGTCTTGCCCAGAGGTTCACCCGGAAGAGAGACACATGACCTGAAAGTCGATAAGAGGGCAAGTAAATCTGTTTTCGTTTCAGGAAAATCAACATCACCAATATGCTGGTCAAGAAGAGGAGGAGGAGAATCTGAGGCAATTGGTGAAGACATGGATGTGTGACAAGGAGATGAGGTGACAGGGGTGACAGGGGCAGGATAAGGGAGAACTTCGCCTAAAGTCACGCCAGATTGAAGGGATATAGGGTGATTCGTGAGATTCTGAATGGCAATACAGCACGAACTATCCTTGTCTAGGGTTGAAAGAACTGACTCGAGAGCGACACCATTCACTCGGGCAGAGTCGGGCAAACATAAGATGTCTGTCCCGGGGGGGCACACCTTTGACGACGACGCGCACCAAACAGAGGTGGGTCTGTGTGACTACCACAGAGGAGGTCAACACAGCTTTCCTGAGTCTGGTGTTCGAGAGGACGTCAGACAGTGTTGTAGAAGAAGAGGGATTGTCGGTGTCGCTGTGCAGCGCCTCGCTAGGCGAGTCGGCTGGCGTAGATAAGACAGGATCAGGGATTACTGAGGGTGTCTTGAGCGATGAGGGAGGGACATGAGATGAGTCCTGAGAAGGCGTGTGCATTACAACGTAGACATCAGATGGTGGCGGTGACTCAGGGAAGGGTGAGGCAGAGATGAAGGTGCCATTCTGGGCGATTTGATGAATAGAAGGGAAAAGTGAGATGTTGAAGTGAGACATTGTATGGTATCCTATCAATATTTCAGCTGCAAAACATACATCATCCATGACATAGAAAAAATCTGAGATAGAAGGTTCAAGTGGAGACAAACAGATACTGAGGAGAACCTTTCTATGAGGTATGACAACGTTTCCAGAAATACCACTAACAGTGATGTCTGGTGGATAACTCTGAAACTTGTGCCTCGAGGCGGCAGAGAGTTTTTCAAAAACATGAGTTTTAATGATGTTGACTGAGGCACCAGAATCGAAAAATGCACGGCATTTGTGAGAGGCTAATTTGACGTCAGCAGTCAGACCTTGGAAAAATCCGGAGGATTTAACAGGGACACATGGGAGAGGCACTGTCTGTGCATCCGCGAAAACAACACGTTTATGAGATGACTTACTACCTGCGGTCTTTAGAATGGACTTGAGTGTTACCGAGGAGGTGCGAGGCTCTGGCGCGAATCGTTTCCCGAAGATTGAGAAGGCTGCATTTGTTGCTGGAAAAGGCGACATTCCTCAAGTGAGTGACCGCGTTTATTATGAAGGGAGCAGAAGGCATTACTGTTGAAATTATGATAACCTCTTTCGTCAAGCATTACTCGACAGTCCGCTGAGACGTGACCTTTGAGTCCACATCGGTAACATGTTACCTTTCTCGAGTCACGGGAGGATGAACGGTGACGAGAATGAGAGCGTTGATCAGAACGTGACAAATGAGTGTTTGAAGGTGGAGATGGGCTCTGAGGGGAGGAGCTTCGGTGAGAAAATGGGGGCTTGATTGAGGAATGCGGTGACTGAACCAAACTTACTGGCTGAGGAACAGGTGGCGATTTCTCTGATATTTTCTTGCACAGATCATACAAGAAATCTTCCTTACTGAATTTAATGTCGCTTGCAACGGTGAAGGTTGGTGAATCGAGCTGAACAAGGAACAGGAAATACGACATAAGGCGTTTGAAATCAGTAGAAGATATATTGCCGTCTGTGTCGATCCACTGAGAGAATTTCATTTGCTCTGTTAACTCAGCACTGAGAGAGGATGCAATATTCTCTGCCTTATACACATCATGAGTAGAACGAGCAATATTAGTGAGAGTTTGAGCAATTTTGAGGAAGGAATGAGTTGCACCTAATTTTGAGTGACCAGAGAAATGAGAGATTAATGCTGTGGTGAGTTCATCGTATGTAGAAAAACTGAGGAATTTATCGGTTTTTATGAGTTTTCCCGCAAGACTAGATGGGTCATGACAAATCCGTGATTTTAAAATGGCTAATTTTTCCACATCAGAATAAGCTGAGCGACGTGTACATTCATCATTTACACGCCGGACAAAGGCTTGGACTGATTCAGAGTTAGTACCAGAAAAAGGAGGAATTGAGACATTATCAGATATGAGAGTAACCTGAGGTGTGGGTGTGTGAGGTGACTGGTCGTTAGACATCGTGATCACGTTGAGGAAATACACAAGGAAACAGAGAAACACTGAGTGTACACAAAAAATGTAGAATAACTAGCACAATAAAGAGAAAAATATAATAAGAACTAAGGTACTTAACTAGCAGAGGACCAAGGAGGTGGAACACGTGGGCGCTGACTGGTCACGTGGTGAATGGGCGTATTTCTGGGCTGCGACACGTGGTGAAGAGCGATGGGCGTCTTGAGGGCGGAGACACGTGGTGAGGGCGTGGAAAACTTGTTTGAGGGACCACGTGGTGATGGGTGATGACCGTCTTGAAGGGACACGTGGTGAAGGGCGATGGGCGTCTTGAGGGCGTCTTGAGGTGATGCGTGGGCAGCGAAGATGGCGCGCCGCGAACAAAATGGAGGTAGAGGTGATGGGCGTCTTGAACAGCAGGGCGAGGAGGCTTGTACTCACTCGGAATAGATGCTACTGCAGAAGGGCGACGAAGGAAGCGACTGCAGGGCGTAGAGGAGAACACGAGTGAGCGAGGCAAGGGCGTGTGTAGAGTCACTTACTGAGGCAGAACGATGCACGTGGTGAGTGTAGAGACTTGATGACGGAGGAGGCTGAATCTTGATAATTCGTCGCTTGGAAGGACGAATTCCACCGTTGCACACCAATTGTATCGGTGATTTTTTTTTTTTTTTTTTTGCTTGATATAGATGATATATTGACACAACACGACTTGAGTAGATACAGGATATACAGTGACTATGACCTTGCCTGCCTTGAGAGAGATGACGAAACGTTGATGATGGTAGCGAGCTGAGAGATGAGCGACTGGTTGATGTAGTCGCCAGGCTGAGAATGAGGGTGAGAAGTGGTGGTGTGGGCTCAGCCGCGGTCAGGAAAGGTCGACTCCAGGTGGACTACGCGCCTATGATTGGTCGGGACTGACCCGGGAGAATGACGTCACGGGAACAGAGCTGTGTGATAGGGCTGGCTTTTGACCTGACGCCTTGGCTGGGATGTGAATTCTAGGAAAATTCCTTACCCGCATACACTCTCTCTCTCTTAGCTAAAAACAATGAATATCTTAAAACTAGTTAACAATGATATACAGATATGATATGATACATCAACTCCAAAACGCACTCCACACTGAGGATCAACTGTGACCCCACCGAGTTCACGTATGCCGTCCATGCCCAGAATAAAGGGGAAGCCAAGGGGCATCTCTGTGCTCACACATACACAGACATCTGCGCGAGCGCCACCGTGTAACTGAAGTCGCAACACGCCCGTTCCTTCGCACTGCCACTTATCCCCACTTGCGGTAACCAAACAAATATCGCTCCTCGTCCACGCCTTACAACAGGAGACATGAGCAACACTGCGCGAACACCCTGTGTCAACCAACACACGACGTCGGACTCCATCTACTTTCAACACAGCACTGGGCAGCACCTCTTTTACTGACTGTCGTGAGAGGAGGCTGGCGCTGATGCCCTCTCCGTTCTCGTTTTCCCGACACGCCGAAGCGAAATGGCCGGCCGCACCGCACTCATAACACTTGCCCCTGCGTCGTGGGCGGCCCAGACTGCCCCGTCCTCTCGCACCTCTGCCCGCACCAGTAGCGTGGCGGGCTAGACAGTCTCTGGCGAGGTGATTCGGGCCACCACACGTGTAACACCTGAAGTTCACGGCAGCTGCGCAAGGTTCCCCACTCGGCGTCGTTGAAGCCCCGAAGCACGCCTCCGATAACGACCCAACAGTGCCGTCGTCCTTGAGGACTGCTCTTGCTCGCGCTAGAATCTGCTCCAAGTCGAGTGTTTCCAGGCGCGACCCAGCCCTTAGGAGCTGGCGAACACCCTCTGGCAGGCCGGTCACAAAAGCACAAGCGAGGGCTTTGTCAGTCATCCCGCCAAACAACATGGCTAAGCGTCGCAGCTCAGCCAAGTACACGTCAGGGGTTTCACCACTGCCCAACTTCCTGTTAATGAACTGTTCATAGGCCACGTACTGATCCACTGCAAACGCGGCCAACAGCGCCTTTTTCACTTTCTCTGTTGACTTCCTGTCAGGCTCAGCCAGCTGTAGGTAGACGGCGAAGAGGTATGACACTCGCCACGTCGCTAATATTCCGCAGCTTGCAGACCAACTCCAGCTTCTGTAACCACTCCGTCACCGAGTGGTTGCCACTGCCGTCGAACTCGGGAATGAGCTTCAAGTCAAAACCCTCCATACTGCCTAGATAGCTTGTAGTAGTGGGCAGTAAGGAAACTCAATCTTCTTATATATAAATATACTGTAAGTAAGTAGTGTACAATGCAGCAGAACTGTCGCGACGGTGTGGCTGTAGAGCGTGCTGTTGTCAGGGCGAGAGCTGCGGTGGAAGTCCGCCTCCCTCACGTCTCCTCGCTGGCCTCACCTCCGGCTTGACGACACACCGAACCACAGTCCCGCCTGAACCACCGAACAAGGGAGCCGGAATCTAACTACCTTGTTAAATAATTCAATACACTTGTCTACTACGCAACACGCCCATACATACACATTAAGCACAATATATAGTGAACAGAACACTCCCCCCTGAATCTCATTCACATAATAGTAGCTACATTTTCTACAACAAAAAGAAAAAAAATCACGAAACACACACATGCATGCACACGCACTCACACAAAGCCTCGTGCGTACAACTTATTTACAAATGGAACATTCTTTAAGCTTCCTGATCCTCTCTGAACGCCTCGGCATCTCAGCATCTGCCGCTGTCGTGTCGCCGTCCCCTTCTTCATCGTCATCAGCTGCGTCTTGCTCTTCTCCGCCATCAACTCTGACAGGGAGCCGAATGAGGAGCTCGTCATCATCGTGTCTCCCCTCCACCGTACTGTCCTCGACACCGTCACCAATACGCGGACGAAGGTCTTTAACATGACGGGGAACTCCGTTGACTTCGGCGGCATGGTCTGACAGCATCCTCGTAACCGTGCCTGCTTCATACCGTGTGTCACAGCGAGCGTTGGGGGGTTTGACCCATACTTTATCCCCGTCATGATACGGCCCCCTTCCTGCCAGGTCTTCCTCTGTAGTACGCGTACAAGGACCCACCTCGCGTATTCTCACAGTGTACCGGTACAGCAGGTTTGAGGGAGCAGTTGCTGACTCTACATCATCCAGGGGTCTCAAGTTATATAAATACACCGCCTCCTCCACAGAGCAGCCCTTCCTTGCCGCAATAACCTTGACAGAACGGTGGCACCTCTCTACTATCCCATTCCCTGAAGGAACGTGCGCACATCTGAACCGCAATGTGACATTCCACCGTCGTGCGAAACTTGCAAAGAGCTTGCTGCGGAAAGCAGTGTCGTTGTCGGTTAGTAGTTCCTCCGGCGCTCCGCGTTCACAGAAAATTGCTTCCAGCTGCTTAATAACACTCTCGCTGGTTTGAAGCCTCAACTGTCGCCATACCGTGAACCTTGACGGACCGCAGTCGATGAGACTCAGGTACGGCTTGCCTTTGAAATGAGTTATGTCCATGCCGACCCGCTGCCACACCTCGTCCACCTCCAGGCTCCCTCTCCGCCACTTAACGGGTGCAGGGTCGATGGCATGACAAGTCTCGCAGTCCGCCACAATGGAGTGTACTTGCCGTCGGGTGACTGTCGGAAGTACCCTCTTTACAAAGTAAAGGGTTCGTTTTACACCTGGATGTCCTGTAGCGTGATGAATCTCCGCTATCTTACTGTCATCCACTTCAGCAGTGGCAGCACACATGGGTTGCAAAACAGAGGAGAGAGTAGGCGGCGTGGGTGGAGGAGGGTGCGGGACATGTGCCTTTAACCAGCGCTGTGGCACACGAGTCAGACTATCAGCCTTGTTACCGCTGGACGGGACGAGTATCACAGTCAGCTGAAAGGCGTATTCTTTCACCATCGATGTCACGATGCCAATCCTTCTCCGAATAAGCATCTCACTCGCCGCCTTTGTACGAAGTCTGCTCCTTCCTGTCAACGCGTCAGTAATCCAGCGATGCACCGTGGAGGAGTCAGTTAACAACTCCACCTTCTTAAATTCCCAGGCCAGCGCGAGATTAAGTCCTTTGATGACAGAGTCTAACTCGGCCATATTAATGTGCGTGGCATCGTCCTTACGAAGCTGGCTGGCATCCTCTACGACGCATCCATCCACCTCAACTGCAACGCCGAGAGCAAGGGAACTAGCATCAACCCAGATCCTGGCCTCGTCACTCCTAACACTCCATTTGCCTCGAACCGGGTCATTCTTCCTGACTTCGGCGTCAGTCTCCTCCAGCATCCTTCTTAGTTCTCCGTCAGTGACAGCGTCGTCCCACTTTTCTGTTAGGTTATTCACCTTCCTCTTCACGTAAGCCGTAGCCATTCGTAGCCACCCGCACACTGGATAATGGCCTGTTAACTTGCCGCAATATGAGAACACCGTCCGTCGCGTCATCATTTTCGGTACATCTGGCACGGCGTTGTCTCTCCTCCAGACAAGATCTCCTTGCTCCCCCCAGACCTTTAGACCTAATGCTCGCCCACCCTCAGCGAGCCTCACGTGTGGGGAGCTAGTCAGTCCATATTTCTTCAGGTGCTGTTCCACATAACTGGCCGAGACGACGTCCTCGTTGACTAGGATGTCATCGATGTAAGCAGAGGTTCCCTTCCGTACGACTGGGTCTTGTGAGAGGACACAATCCAGCACCGCCCTCATTACCAGCGGAGCCACGTTCAGGCCGAAACCTAACCGCGTCAGGCAGTACCGCCTTCCCTTAAAGCTCACTGTCTGGTAGGGCCACAGTGAGTCACGGATTCGTATCTGCAGGTACGCCTTGGTCAGGTCCACGATGCACACATTCGCACCCTGTCTCCGCCAGATCCTCAGCTTATCCGAGCACACGTCTGAATCTGCCGTAAACGCGTCGACGTGCGTGTTGAGTTCCCGGAAGTCCATTACTGGGCGCACCTTACTCTTGTTCCGCTGCACGACTGCCATCAGCGGAATCAGCCCCTTAGCCGGCCCGTGTACCCGCTCGTCATACGGGAGCAGCCACCCATCATCAATCCATTGCTGCAGCTCTTTCTCGTACGATTCCCTTGCGTCTTGGGGCACAGCATACTCAGCCGCCTGGTTCCGCAGGACCCCGGGCTCCTTGCCCTCTGCCCACTTCCATGCAGCAGTCCAGCAGTTCGCACTCTGGTCGTAGCCGGCAGTGAAGTCAGGTTCGTCCAATTTCAGATCCACGTTTGTAGCAGCACAAATCACGTCCTCAATGTATCGGTGATTCTTTTTTTGGTACCGGGCCGGTCACCGCGTGGCTTGGAAGAGTGGAGGTAGAGGGGTAGCGTGGATGATGGAGGTCTTGTTGAAACACACACGGCTTGATATAGATGATATATTGACACAACACGACTTGAGTAGATACAGGATATACAGTGACTATGACCTTTGCCTGCCTTGAGAGAGATGACGAAACGTTGATGATGGTAGCGAGCTGAGAGATGAGCGACTGGTTGATGTAGTCGCCAGGCTGAGAATGAGGGTGAGAAGTGGTGGTGTGGGCTCAGCCGCGGTCAGGAAAGGTCGACTCCAGGTGGACTACGCGCCTATGATTGGTCGGGACTGACCCGGGAGAATGACGTCACGGGAACAGAGCTGTGTGATAGGGCTGGCTTTTGACCTGACGCCTTGGCTGGGATGTGAATTCTAGGAAAATTCCTTACCCGCATACACTCTCTCTCTCTTAGCTAAAAACAATGAATATCTTAAAACTAGTTAACAATGATATACAGATATGATATGATACAAATACTTCCCCCTTGGAAGCATACGTCCTCGTATGTCGAGCTAAAGAATACAATCAGAGAGGGGGGACGATGAAATACATTGGATACAATACAGAATACACAATACGAATACGCAATAAGACTAAGACATAATAAAAATACATGAGACATGAACAAGAATCAGGATGTAGCCTTTACATAGATACATATATATACATAGTTGGACAGGAATGAAAGGAAAGATGAAGGAAATGGCTAGTAGACTGGGCGAGACCGGAGCTGATATTTAGGTGAGGATGAGATGGGGGGTGAAGGTGGCTGACTTTCAACAATGTCAGGAGCATTTTCTGGTAGTGGAGAGGTAGGTTCGAAATCGAAACCACGATCAACCCGTTTGAGATGGTCTCTGTGAACAAAGTTTTCACTGCCTGAACTTAGGTTTCTGAGTTTGAACTTGTGACCGGCCATCTTTTCAATTACACGGTGAGGTCCGTTGAATCGGGGGTCGAGCTTAGAGTGGCGGTCTTGGACTTTGGTGAACACGATGTCACCAACCTCGATGTCATGCGGTTTAGCGCGCTGATGCTGTTTATGCAGCATAGATTCCTGAGAGGCGGTAAGTCTGTCACGGACGGACATATGAATACGTTGGAAAGCTGAAACGCGATTCTGAACATAATCGTCAACGTTGTATAGAGGACGAGGGTCAGAGGAGAGAAACTCATATGGGAGTCTTTTGTCAGAGCCATATAAAATGAAATGTGGAGACTCGTTGATCGATGAGTGAATCGCAGCGTTAAGAGAGCATGCGACTAGGGGAATGTGATCATCCCATGAAGAGCTTGAATTGGCAATGAAGCGTAAGATGTCGAGAATTCGACGGTTTGCTCTCTCGACTTTTCCGTTCGCTTGAGGGGAATATGGAACAATGTTGCACTTTTTAATTTCAAATGACTCGCAAACAGCTTTGAGGATGGCATTGTTGAATTCGGTGCCATTATCTGATAGAAGTACTTTAGGAGATGCATACCGGCATATGACTTCATCTATCAGTGCTCGTGCAACTGAACGTGCAGATTTGTCTTTGAGAGGAACCAAGATGCTGAAGCGTGAAAAACTATCGATACAGACGAGCAAATAGTGAAAACCGTTCTCCGTCAGAGGGAGTTTCAAAATATCGACTGACAGACTGTCCCAAGGAGCATGAGGGATAGGATATGGGAGGTTCGGAGATTCATAATGGAGAGAGGGACGATGCTCAGCGCATGAAGCGCATAAGAGACAATGACGGGTGATGTCTTTCCTCATGGAAGGCCAGAAATATGATCGTTGAGCCTGTTTGAATGCTCTATCTTTGCCTGGATGACCGGCAAGAGGGGAGTCATGAACGTGATACAAGATTATAGGGACAAGAGCTTCTGGAATGACAAGCTGAGATGCATGATGTAATGAATCGTCCTCAGAAATGACAGAACTAGATTTATAGAGGACATCGTCTCGAAGCAAAAAGGAATCTGGGGAGAATGGCAAGCTTGGAAGGTTACTGGCATCACCTGATTCAAGATAATAAATGAGACGTTTGCAGAATTGATCAGACCTTTGAAGGGATTTGACTTCCTCAAGAGTGGGGAGTGACTGTGAGGTTGTGAGCAGACTGACAGGAGCGACATGACGGGACAGAGCGTCAGCGACAGAATTAGCTTTACCTGGGAGGTACGCGAATGAAGGATTGTACTCTTGAACAGTGAGTTGCCAACGGGCAAATTTTCCGGTTAAACTGGTTCCTTTGAATAACTCTGTGACAGCAAAATGATCGGTTAGAACGTGGATCTTATATCCGAGTATGATGTCTCTGAAGTGACGAAGAGGCCAAACGACTGCGAGAGCTTCGCGGTGAGTGACACTGTAGTTGCGCTCAGCAGCATTGAGCAGACGACTGGCAAAGGCAACTGCGCGTGATTTACCATTTTCATCTCGTTGCATGAGGACAGAACCGATACCGATGTTTGATGCGTCAGTGCAAAGAATAAACTCCTTATTGAAATTAGGAAATGCGAGGACAGGAGCGTTGCATAAGGCTTGCTTGAGGGTAGCGAATGCTTTCTCGCACTCGTCCGTCCATGCGAATGTTACATTCTTTTTAAACAATGATGTGAGAGGTTGAGCGATTTTACTGAAATCTTTGATAAATTGCCGATAAAATCCTGCAAGGCCAATGAAACTACGAACGTCATCAGCAGAACTAGGAGTAGGAAACCGTGATATCGCATGAATTTTATCGTCAAGAGTGTGGATGCCATCTTTGTCAACCTTGTGGCCTAAGAATTTGATTTCACGTTTGAGGAACTGACATTTACTGAGTTTAAGAGTTAACCCAGCCTTTGCAAAACGTGACAGAACATCTGAGATGGTTTCGAGGTGTTCGGGAAGGTCCTTTGATGCGACTATCACATCGTCTAAGTAACAAAACACCGAGGAGCCTAAGAGGCCAGAGAGAACTGAGTTCATGAGACGCATGAAAGTTAAGGGACTATTACGTAAACCCATGGCCATACGTTTGAAAGCGTACTGGCCAGATGATGTGGTGAAAGCAGTGTAGTGCCGTGAACTTTCTTCTAGCTCGACCTGGAAGAAACCAGACTGAAGGTCGAGGGTGGAAAATACACTGTTTGAATCACCTATTGACTGGAGGAGATCAGACAAGATTGGCATAGGGAATCGATCGGGTATCGTCGCGGCGTTTAAACCACGGAAATCGACGACTACTCTCCACTCACCATTGGACTTAGGAACTAGAAACAGCGGGGCATTGAATGGTGATGCCGCTGGCTCTATGATATCCTCGTCCAGCATGCTTCTGACAGCGTCGTCCATTAACGTCCTGCGGCTGTGTGGGATGCGATAAGCCGGGACGTAGATGGGTGTCGAGCCTGGGGTGAGGTGGATGGAATGACGAACAGCATCGGTCTTGCCCAGAGGTTCACCCGGAAGAGAGACACATGACCTGAAAGTCGATAAGAGGGCAAGTAAATCTGTTTTCGTTTCAGGAAAATCAACATCACCAATATGCTGGTCAAGAAGAGGAGGAGGAGAATCTGAGGCAATTGGTGAAGACATGGATGTGTGACAAGGAGATGAGGTGACAGGGGTGACAGGGGCAGGATAAGGGAGAACTTCGCCTAAAGTCACGCCAGATTGAAGGGATATAGGGTGATTCGTGAGATTCTGAATGGCAATACAGCACGAACTATCCTTGTCTAGGGTTGAAAGAACTGACTCGAGAGCGACACCATTCACTCGGGCAGAGTCGGGCAAACATAAGATGTCTGTCCCGGGGGGGCACACCTTTGACGACGACGCGCACCAAACAGAGGTGGGTCTGTGTGACTACCACAGAGGAGGTCAACACAGCTTTCCTGAGTCTGGTGTTCGAGAGGACGTCAGACAGTGTTGTAGAAGAAGAGGGATTGTCGGTGTCGCTGTGCAGCGCCTCGCTAGGCGAGTCGGCTGGCGTAGATAAGACAGGATCAGGGATTACTGAGGGTGTCTTGAGCGATGAGGGAGGGACATGAGATGAGTCCTGAGAAGGCGTGTGCATTACAACGTAGACATCAGATGGTGGCGGTGACTCAGGGAAGGGTGAGGCAGAGATGAAGGTGCCATTCTGGGCGATTTGATGAATAGAAGGGAAAAGTGAGATGTTGAAGTGAGACATTGTATGGTATCCTATCAATATTTCAGCTGCAAAACATACATCATCCATGACATAGAAAAAATCTGAGATAGAAGGTTCAAGTGGAGACAAACAGATACTGAGGAGAACCTTTCTATGAGGTATGACAACGTTTCCAGAAATACCACTAACAGTGATGTCTGGTGGATAACTCTGAAACTTGTGCCTCGAGGCGGCAGAGAGTTTTTCAAAAACATGAGTTTTAATGATGTTGACTGAGGCACCAGAATCGAAAAATGCACGGCATTTGTGAGAGGCTAATTTGACGTCAGCAGTCAGACCTTGGAAAAATCCGGAGGATTTAACAGGGACACATGGGAGAGGCACTGTCTGTGCATCCGCGAAAACAACACGTTTATGAGATGACTTACTACCTGCGGTCTTTAGAATGGACTTGAGTGTTACCGAGGAGGTGCGAGGCTCTGGCGCGAATCGTTTCCCGAAGATTGAGAAGGCTGCATTTGTTGCTGGAAAAGGCGACATTCCTCAAGTGAGTGACCGCGTTTATTATGAAGGGAGCAGAAGGCATTACTGTTGAAATTATGATAACCTCTTTCGTCAAGCATTACTCGACAGTCCGCTGAGACGTGACCTTTGAGTCCACATCGGTAACATGTTACCTTTCTCGAGTCACGGGAGGATGAACGGTGACGAGAATGAGAGCGTTGATCAGAACGTGACAAATGAGTGTTTGAAGGTGGAGATGGGCTCTGAGGGGAGGAGCTTCGGTGAGAAAATGGGGGCTTGATTGAGGAATGCGGTGACTGAACCAAACTTACTGGCTGAGGAACAGGTGGCGATTTCTCTGATATTTTCTTGCACAGATCATACAAGAAATCTTCCTTACTGAATTTAATGTCGCTTGCAACGGTGAAGGTTGGTGAATCGAGCTGAACAAGGAACAGGAAATACGACATAAGGCGTTTGAAATCAGTAGAAGATATATTGCCGTCTGTGTCGATCCACTGAGAGAATTTCATTTGCTCTGTTAACTCAGCACTGAGAGAGGATGCAATATTCTCTGCCTTATACACATCATGAGTAGAACGAGCAATATTAGTGAGAGTTTGAGCAATTTTGAGGAAGGAATGAGTTGCACCTAATTTTGAGTGACCAGAGAAATGAGAGATTAATGCTGTGGTGAGTTCATCGTATGTAGAAAAACTGAGGAATTTATCGGTTTTTATGAGTTTTCCCGCAAGACTAGATGGGTCATGACAAATCCGTGATTTTAAAATGGCTAATTTTTCCACATCAGAATAAGCTGAGCGACGTGTACATTCATCATTTACACGCCGGACAAAGGCTTGGACTGATTCAGAGTTAGTACCAGAAAAAGGAGGAATTGAGACATTATCAGATATGAGAGTAACCTGAGGTGTGGGTGTGTGAGGTGACTGGTCGTTAGACATCGTGATCACGTTGAGGAAATACACAAGGAAACAGAGAAACACTGAGTGTACACAAAAAATGTAGAATAACTAGCACAATAAAGAGAAAAATATAATAAGAACTAAGGTACTTAACTAGCAGAGGACCAAGGAGGTGGAACACGTGGGCGCTGACTGGTCACGTGGTGAATGGGCGTATTTCTGGGCTGCGACACGTGGTGAAGAGCGATGGGCGTCTTGAGGGCGGAGACACGTGGTGAGGGCGTGGAAAACTTGTTTGAGGGACCACGTGGTGATGGGTGATGACCGTCTTGAAGGGACACGTGGTGAAGGGCGATGGGCGTCTTGAGGGCGTCTTGAGGTGATGCGTGGGCAGCGAAGATGGCGCGCCGCGAACAAAATGGAGGTAGAGGTGATGGGCGTCTTGAACAGCAGGGCGAGGAGGCTTGTACTCACTCGGAATAGATGCTACTGCAGAAGGGCGACGAAGGAAGCGACTGCAGGGCGTAGAGGAGAACACGAGTGAGCGAGGCAAGGGCGTGTGTAGAGTCACTTACTGAGGCAGAACGATGCACGTGGTGAGTGTAGAGACTTGATGACGGAGGAGGCTGAATCTTGATAATTCGTCGCTTGGAAGGACGAATTCCACCGTTGCACACCAATTGTATCGGTGATTTTTTTTTTTTTTTTTTTGCTTGATATAGATGATATATTGACACAACACGACTTGAGTAGATACAGGATATACAGTGACTATGACCTTGCCTGCCTTGAGAGAGATGACGAAACGTTGATGATGGTAGCGAGCTGAGAGATGAGCGACTGGTTGATGTAGTCGCCAGGCTGAGAATGAGGGTGAGAAGTGGTGGTGTGGGCTCAGCCGCGGTCAGGAAAGGTCGACTCCAGGTGGACTACGCGCCTATGATTGGTCGGGACTGACCCGGGAGAATGACGTCACGGGAACAGAGCTGTGTGATAGGGCTGGCTTTTGACCTGACGCCTTGGCTGGGATGTGAATTCTAGGAAAATTCCTTACCCGCATACACTCTCTCTCTCTTAGCTAAAAACAATGAATATCTTAAAACTAGTTAACAATGATATACAGATATGATATGATACATCAACTCCAAAACGCACTCCACACTGAGGATCAACTGTGACCCCACCGAGTTCACGTATGCCGTCCATGCCCAGAATAAAGGGGAAGCCAAGGGGCATCTCTGTGCTCACACATACACAGACATCTGCGCGAGCGCCACCGTGTAACTGAAGTCGCAACACGCCCGTTCCTTCGCACTGCCACTTATCCCCACTTGCGGTAACCAAACAAATATCGCTCCTCGTCCACGCCTTACAACAGGAGACATGAGCAACACTGCGCGAACACCCTGTGTCAACCAACACACGACGTCGGACTCCATCTACTTTCAACACAGCACTGGGCAGCACCTCTTTTACTGACTGTCGTGAGAGGAGGCTGGCGCTGATGCCCTCTCCGTTCTCGTTTTCCCGACACGCCGAAGCGAAATGGCCGGCCGCACCGCACTCATAACACTTGCCCCTGCGTCGTGGGCGGCCCAGACTGCCCCGTCCTCTCGCACCTCTGCCCGCACCAGTAGCGTGGCGGGCTAGACAGTCTCTGGCGAGGTGATTCGGGCCACCACACGTGTAACACCTGAAGTTCACGGCAGCTGCGCAAGGTTCCCCACTCGGCGTCGTTGAAGCCCCGAAGCACGCCTCCGATAACGACCCAACAGTGCCGTCGTCCTTGAGGACTGCTCTTGCTCGCGCTAGAATCTGCTCCAAGTCGAGTGTTTCCAGGCGCGACCCAGCCCTTAGGAGCTGGCGAACACCCTCTGGCAGGCCGGTCACAAAAGCACAAGCGAGGGCTTTGTCAGTCATCCCGCCAAACAACATGGCTAAGCGTCGCAGCTCAGCCAAGTACACGTCAGGGGTTTCACCACTGCCCAACTTCCTGTTAATGAACTGTTCATAGGCCACGTACTGATCCACTGCAAACGCGGCCAACAGCGCCTTTTTCACTTTCTCTGTTGACTTCCTGTCAGGCTCAGCCAGCTGTAGGTAGACGGCGAAGAGGTATGACACTCGCCACGTCGCTAATATTCCGCAGCTTGCAGACCAACTCCAGCTTCTGTAACCACTCCGTCACCGAGTGGTTGCCACTGCCGTCGAACTCGGGAATGAGCTTCAAGTCAAAACCCTCCATACTGCCTAGATAGCTTGTAGTAGTGGGCAGTAAGGAAACTCAATCTTCTTATATATAAATATACTGTAAGTAAGTAGTGTACAATGCAGCAGAACTGTCGCGACGGTGTGGCTGTAGAGCGTGCTGTTGTCAGGGCGAGAGCTGCGGTGGAAGTCCGCCTCCCTCACGTCTCCTCGCTGGCCTCACCTCCGGCTTGACGACACACCGAACCACAGTCCCGCCTGAACCACCGAACAAGGGAGCCGGAATCTAACTACCTTGTTAAATAATTCAATACACTTGTCTACTACGCAACACGCCCATACATACACATTAAGCACAATATATAGTGAACAGAACACTCCCCCCTGAATCTCATTCACATAATAGTAGCTACATTTTCTACAACAAAAAGAAAAAAAATCACGAAACACACACATGCATGCACACGCACTCACACAAAGCCTCGTGCGTACAACTTATTTACAAATGGAACATTCTTTAAGCTTCCTGATCCTCTCTGAACGCCTCGGCATCTCAGCATCTGCCGCTGTCGTGTCGCCGTCCCCTTCTTCATCGTCATCAGCTGCGTCTTGCTCTTCTCCGCCATCAACTCTGACAGGGAGCCGAATGAGGAGCTCGTCATCATCGTGTCTCCCCTCCACCGTACTGTCCTCGACACCGTCACCAATACGCGGACGAAGGTCTTTAACATGACGGGGAACTCCGTTGACTTCGGCGGCATGGTCTGACAGCATCCTCGTAACCGTGCCTGCTTCATACCGTGTGTCACAGCGAGCGTTGGGGGGTTTGACCCATACTTTATCCCCGTCATGATACGGCCCCCTTCCTGCCAGGTCTTCCTCTGTAGTACGCGTACAAGGACCCACCTCGCGTATTCTCACAGTGTACCGGTACAGCAGGTTTGAGGGAGCAGTTGCTGACTCTACATCATCCAGGGGTCTCAAGTTATATAAATACACCGCCTCCTCCACAGAGCAGCCCTTCCTTGCCGCAATAACCTTGACAGAACGGTGGCACCTCTCTACTATCCCATTCCCTGAAGGAACGTGCGCACATCTGAACCGCAATGTGACATTCCACCGTCGTGCGAAACTTGCAAAGAGCTTGCTGCGGAAAGCAGTGTCGTTGTCGGTTAGTAGTTCCTCCGGCGCTCCGCGTTCACAGAAAATTGCTTCCAGCTGCTTAATAACACTCTCGCTGGTTTGAAGCCTCAACTGTCGCCATACCGTGAACCTTGACGGACCGCAGTCGATGAGACTCAGGTACGGCTTGCCTTTGAAATGAGTTATGTCCATGCCGACCCGCTGCCACACCTCGTCCACCTCCAGGCTCCCTCTCCGCCACTTAACGGGTGCAGGGTCGATGGCATGACAAGTCTCGCAGTCCGCCACAATGGAGTGTACTTGCCGTCGGGTGACTGTCGGAAGTACCCTCTTTACAAAGTAAAGGGTTCGTTTTACACCTGGATGTCCTGTAGCGTGATGAATCTCCGCTATCTTACTGTCATCCACTTCAGCAGTGGCAGCACACATGGGTTGCAAAACAGAGGAGAGAGTAGGCGGCGTGGGTGGAGGAGGGTGCGGGACATGTGCCTTTAACCAGCGCTGTGGCACACGAGTCAGACTATCAGCCTTGTTACCGCTGGACGGGACGAGTATCACAGTCAGCTGAAAGGCGTATTCTTTCACCATCGATGTCACGATGCCAATCCTTCTCCGAATAAGCATCTCACTCGCCGCCTTTGTACGAAGTCTGCTCCTTCCTGTCAACGCGTCAGTAATCCAGCGATGCACCGTGGAGGAGTCAGTTAACAACTCCACCTTCTTAAATTCCCAGGCCAGCGCGAGATTAAGTCCTTTGATGACAGAGTCTAACTCGGCCATATTAATGTGCGTGGCATCGTCCTTACGAAGCTGGCTGGCATCCTCTACGACGCATCCATCCACCTCAACTGCAACGCCGAGAGCAAGGGAACTAGCATCAACCCAGATCCTGGCCTCGTCACTCCTAACACTCCATTTGCCTCGAACCGGGTCATTCTTCCTGACTTCGGCGTCAGTCTCCTCCAGCATCCTTCTTAGTTCTCCGTCAGTGACAGCGTCGTCCCACTTTTCTGTTAGGTTATTCACCTTCCTCTTCACGTAAGCCGTAGCCATTCGTAGCCACCCGCACACTGGATAATGGCCTGTTAACTTGCCGCAATATGAGAACACCGTCCGTCGCGTCATCATTTTCGGTACATCTGGCACGGCGTTGTCTCTCCTCCAGACAAGATCTCCTTGCTCCCCCCAGACCTTTAGACCTAATGCTCGCCCACCCTCAGCGAGCCTCACGTGTGGGGAGCTAGTCAGTCCATATTTCTTCAGGTGCTGTTCCACATAACTGGCCGAGACGACGTCCTCGTTGACTAGGATGTCATCGATGTAAGCAGAGGTTCCCTTCCGTACGACTGGGTCTTGTGAGAGGACACAATCCAGCACCGCCCTCATTACCAGCGGAGCCACGTTCAGGCCGAAACCTAACCGCGTCAGGCAGTACCGCCTTCCCTTAAAGCTCACTGTCTGGTAGGGCCACAGTGAGTCACGGATTCGTATCTGCAGGTACGCCTTGGTCAGGTCCACGATGCACACATTCGCACCCTGTCTCCGCCAGATCCTCAGCTTATCCGAGCACACGTCTGAATCTGCCGTAAACGCGTCGACGTGCGTGTTGAGTTCCCGGAAGTCCATTACTGGGCGCACCTTACTCTTGTTCCGCTGCACGACTGCCATCAGCGGAATCAGCCCCTTAGCCGGCCCGTGTACCCGCTCGTCATACGGGAGCAGCCACCCATCATCAATCCATTGCTGCAGCTCTTTCTCGTACGATTCCCTTGCGTCTTGGGGCACAGCATACTCAGCCGCCTGGTTCCGCAGGACCCCGGGCTCCTTGCCCTCTGCCCACTTCCATGCAGCAGTCCAGCAGTTCGCACTCTGGTCGTAGCCGGCAGTGAAGTCAGGTTCGTCCAATTTCAGATCCACGTTTGTAGCAGCACAAATCACGTCCTCAATGTATCGGTGATTCTTTTTTTGGTACCGGGCCGGTCACCGCGTGGCTTGGAAGAGTGGAGGTAGAGGGGTAGCGTGGATGATGGAGGTCTTGTTGAAACACACACGGCTTGATATAGATGATATATTGACACAACACGACTTGAGTAGATACAGGATATACAGTGACTATGACCTTTGCCTGCCTTGAGAGAGATGACGAAACGTTGATGATGGTAGCGAGCTGAGAGATGAGCGACTGGTTGATGTAGTCGCCAGGCTGAGAATGAGGGTGAGAAGTGGTGGTGTGGGCTCAGCCGCGGTCAGGAAAGGTCGACTCCAGGTGGACTACGCGCCTATGATTGGTCGGGACTGACCCGGGAGAATGACGTCACGGGAACAGAGCTGTGTGATAGGGCTGGCTTTTGACCTGACGCCTTGGCTGGGATGTGAATTCTAGGAAAATTCCTTACCCGCATACACTCTCTCTCTCTTAGCTAAAAACAATGAATATCTTAAAACTAGTTAACAATGATATACAGATATGATATGATACAAATACTTCCCCCTTGGAAGCATACGTCCTCGTATGTCGAGCTAAAGAATACAATCAGAGAGGGGGGACGATGAAATACATTGGATACAATACAGAATACACAATACGAATACGCAATAAGACTAAGACATAATAAAAATACATGAGACATGAACAAGAATCAGGATGTAGCCTTTACATAGATACATATATATACATAGTTGGACAGGAATGAAAGGAAAGATGAAGGAAATGGCTAGTAGACTGGGCGAGACCGGAGCTGATATTTAGGTGAGGATGAGATGGGGGGTGAAGGTGGCTGACTTTCAACAATGTCAGGAGCATTTTCTGGTAGTGGAGAGGTAGGTTCGAAATCGAAACCACGATCAACCCGTTTGAGATGGTCTCTGTGAACAAAGTTTTCACTGCCTGAACTTAGGTTTCTGAGTTTGAACTTGTGACCGGCCATCTTTTCAATTACACGGTGAGGTCCGTTGAATCGGGGGTCGAGCTTAGAGTGGCGGTCTTGGACTTTGGTGAACACGATGTCACCAACCTCGATGTCATGCGGTTTAGCGCGCTGATGCTGTTTATGCAGCATAGATTCCTGAGAGGCGGTAAGTCTGTCACGGACGGACATATGAATACGTTGGAAAGCTGAAACGCGATTCTGAACATAATCGTCAACGTTGTATAGAGGACGAGGGTCAGAGGAGAGAAACTCATATGGGAGTCTTTTGTCAGAGCCATATAAAATGAAATGTGGAGACTCGTTGATCGATGAGTGAATCGCAGCGTTAAGAGAGCATGCGACTAGGGGAATGTGATCATCCCATGAAGAGCTTGAATTGGCAATGAAGCGTAAGATGTCGAGAATTCGACGGTTTGCTCTCTCGACTTTTCCGTTCGCTTGAGGGGAATATGGAACAATGTTGCACTTTTTAATTTCAAATGACTCGCAAACAGCTTTGAGGATGGCATTGTTGAATTCGGTGCCATTATCTGATAGAAGTACTTTAGGAGATGCATACCGGCATATGACTTCATCTATCAGTGCTCGTGCAACTGAACGTGCAGATTTGTCTTTGAGAGGAACCAAGATGCTGAAGCGTGAAAAACTATCGATACAGACGAGCAAATAGTGAAAACCGTTCTCCGTCAGAGGGAGTTTCAAAATATCGACTGACAGACTGTCCCAAGGAGCATGAGGGATAGGATATGGGAGGTTCGGAGATTCATAATGGAGAGAGGGACGATGCTCAGCGCATGAAGCGCATAAGAGACAATGACGGGTGATGTCTTTCCTCATGGAAGGCCAGAAATATGATCGTTGAGCCTGTTTGAATGCTCTATCTTTGCCTGGATGACCGGCAAGAGGGGAGTCATGAACGTGATACAAGATTATAGGGACAAGAGCTTCTGGAATGACAAGCTGAGATGCATGATGTAATGAATCGTCCTCAGAAATGACAGAACTAGATTTATAGAGGACATCGTCTCGAAGCAAAAAGGAATCTGGGGAGAATGGCAAGCTTGGAAGGTTACTGGCATCACCTGATTCAAGATAATAAATGAGACGTTTGCAGAATTGATCAGACCTTTGAAGGGATTTGACTTCCTCAAGAGTGGGGAGTGACTGTGAGGTTGTGAGCAGACTGACAGGAGCGACATGACGGGACAGAGCGTCAGCGACAGAATTAGCTTTACCTGGGAGGTACGCGAATGAAGGATTGTACTCTTGAACAGTGAGTTGCCAACGGGCAAATTTTCCGGTTAAACTGGTTCCTTTGAATAACTCTGTGACAGCAAAATGATCGGTTAGAACGTGGATCTTATATCCGAGTATGATGTCTCTGAAGTGACGAAGAGACCAAACGACTGCGAGAGCTTCGCGGTGAGTGACACTGTAGTTGCGCTCAGCAGCATTGAGCAGACGACTGGCAAAGGCAACTGCGCGTGATTTACCATTTTCATCTCGTTGCATGAGGACAGAACCGATACCGATGTTTGATGCGTCAGTGCAAAGAATAAACTCCTTATTGAAATTAGGAAATGCGAGGACAGGAGCGTTGCATAAGGCTTGCTTGAGGGTAGCGAATGCTTTCTCGCACTCGTCCGTCCATGCGAATGTTACATTCTTTTTAAACAATGATGTGAGAGGTTGAGCGATTTTACTGAAATCTTTGATAAATTGCCGATAAAATCCTGCAAGGCCAATGAAACTACGAACGTCATCAGCAGAACTAGGAGTAGGAAACCGTGATATCGCATGAATTTTATCGTCAAGAGTGTGGATGCCATCTTTGTCAACCTTGTGGCCTAAGAATTTGATTTCACGTTTGAGGAACTGACATTTACTGAGTTTAAGAGTTAACCCAGCCTTTGCAAAACGTGACAGAACATCTGAGATGGTTTCGAGGTGTTCGGGAAGGTCCTTTGATGCGACTATCACATCGTCTAAGTAACAAAACACCGAGGAGCCTAAGAGGCCAGAGAGAACTGAGTTCATGAGACGCATGAAAGTTAAGGGACTATTACGTAAACCCATGGCCATACGTTTGAAAGCGTACTGGCCAGATGATGTGGTGAAAGCAGTGTAGTGCCGTGAACTTTCTTCTAGCTCGACCTGGAAGAAACCAGACTGAAGGTCGAGGGTGGAAAATACACTGTTTGAATCACCTATTGACTGGAGGAGATCAGACAAGATTGGCATAGGGAATCGATCGGGTATCGTCGCGGCGTTTAAACCACGGAAATCGACGACTACTCTCCACTCACCATTGGACTTAGGAACTAGAAACAGCGGGGCATTGAATGGTGATGCCGCTGGCTCTATGATATCCTCGTCCAGCATGCTTCTGACAGCGTCGTCCATTAACGTCCTGCGGCTGTGTGGGATGCGATAAGCCGGGACGTAGATGGGTGTCGAGCCTGGGGTGAGGTGGATGGAATGACGAACAGCATCGGTCTTGCCCAGAGGTTCACCCGGAAGAGAGACACATGACCTGAAAGTCGATAAGAGGGCAAGTAAATCTGTTTTCGTTTCAGGAAAATCAACATCACCAATATGCTGGTCAAGAAGAGGAGGAGGAGAATCTGAGGCAATTGGTGAAGACATGGATGTGTGACAAGGAGATGAGGTGACAGGGGTGACAGGGGCAGGATAAGGGAGAACTTCGCCTAAAGTCACGCCAGATTGAAGGGATATAGGGTGATTCGTGAGATTCTGAATGGCAATACAGCACGAACTATCCTTGTCTAGGGTTGAAAGAACTGACTCGAGAGCGACACCATTCACTCGGGCAGAGTCGGGCAAACATAAGATGTCTGTCCCGGGGGGGCACACCTTTGACGACGACGCGCACCAAACAGAGGTGGGTCTGTGTGACTACCACAGAGGAGGTCAACACAGCTTTCCTGAGTCTGGTGTTCGAGAGGACGTCAGACAGTGTTGTAGAAGAAGAGGGATTGTCGGTGTCGCTGTGCAGCGCCTCGCTAGGCGAGTCGGCTGGCGTAGATAAGACAGGATCAGGGATTACTGAGGGTGTCTTGAGCGATGAGGGAGGGACATGAGATGAGTCCTGAGAAGGCGTGTGCATTACAACGTAGACATCAGATGGTGGCGGTGACTCAGGGAAGGGTGAGGCAGAGATGAAGGTGCCATTCTGGGCGATTTGATGAATAGAAGGGAAAAGTGAGATGTTGAAGTGAGACATTGTATGGTATCCTATCAATATTTCAGCTGCAAAACATACATCATCCATGACATAGAAAAAATCTGAGATAGAAGGTTCAAGTGGAGACAAACAGATACTGAGGAGAACCTTTCTATGAGGTATGACAACGTTTCCAGAAATACCACTAACAGTGATGTCTGGTGGATAACTCTGAAACTTGTGCCTCGAGGCGGCAGAGAGTTTTTCAAAAACATGAGTTTTAATGATGTTGACTGAGGCACCAGAATCGAAAAATGCACGGCATTTGTGAGAGGCTAATTTGACGTCAGCAGTCAGACCTTGGAAAAATCCGGAGGATTTAACAGGGACACATGGGAGAGGCACTGTCTGTGCATCCGCGAAAACAACACGTTTATGAGATGACTTACTACCTGCGGTCTTTAGAATGGACTTGAGTGTTACCGAGGAGGTGCGAGGCTCTGGCGCGAATCGTTTCCCGAAGATTGAGAAGGCTGCATTTGTTGCTGGAAAAGGCGACATTCCTCAAGTGAGTGACCGCGTTTATTATGAAGGGAGCAGAAGGCATTACTGTTGAAATTATGATAACCTCTTTCGTCAAGCATTACTCGACAGTCCGCTGAGACGTGACCTTTGAGTCCACATCGGTAACATGTTACCTTTCTCGAGTCACGGGAGGATGAACGGTGACGAGAATGAGAGCGTTGATCAGAACGTGACAAATGAGTGTTTGAAGGTGGAGATGGGCTCTGAGGGGAGGAGCTTCGGTGAGAAAATGGGGGCTTGATTGAGGAATGCGGTGACTGAACCAAACTTACTGGCTGAGGAACAGGTGGCGATTTCTCTGATATTTTCTTGCACAGATCATACAAGAAATCTTCCTTACTGAATTTAATGTCGCTTGCAACGGTGAAGGTTGGTGAATCGAGCTGAACAAGGAACAGGAAATACGACATAAGGCGTTTGAAATCAGTAGAAGATATATTGCCGTCTGTGTCGATCCACTGAGAGAATTTCATTTGCTCTGTTAACTCAGCACTGAGAGAGGATGCAATATTCTCTGCCTTATACACATCATGAGTAGAACGAGCAATATTAGTGAGAGTTTGAGCAATTTTGAGGAAGGAATGAGTTGCACCTAATTTTGAGTGACCAGAGAAATGAGAGATTAATGCTGTGGTGAGTTCATCGTATGTAGAAAAACTGAGGAATTTATCGGTTTTTATGAGTTTTCCCGCAAGACTAGATGGGTCATGACAAATCCGTGATTTTAAAATGGCTAATTTTTCCACATCAGAATAAGCTGAGCGACGTGTACATTCATCATTTACACGCCGGACAAAGGCTTGGACTGATTCAGAGTTAGTACCAGAAAAAGGAGGAATTGAGACATTATCAGATATGAGAGTAACCTGAGGTGTGGGTGTGTGAGGTGACTGGTCGTTAGACATCGTGATCACGTTGAGGAAATACACAAGGAAACAGAGAAACACTGAGTGTACACAAAAAATGTAGAATAACTAGCACAATAAAGAGAAAAATATAATAAGAACTAAGGTACTTAACTAGCAGAGGACCAAGGAGGTGGAACACGTGGGCGCTGACTGGTCACGTGGTGAATGGGCGTATTTCTGGGCTGCGACACGTGGTGAAGAGCGATGGGCGTCTTGAGGGCGGAGACACGTGGTGAGGGCGTGGAAAACTTGTTTGAGGGACCACGTGGTGATGGGTGATGACCGTCTTGAAGGGACACGTGGTGAAGGGCGATGGGCGTCTTGAGGGCGTCTTGAGGTGATGCGTGGGCAGCGAAGATGGCGCGCCGCGAACAAAATGGAGGTAGAGGTGATGGGCGTCTTGAACAGCAGGGCGAGGAGGCTTGTACTCACTCGGAATAGATGCTACTGCAGAAGGGCGACGAAGGAAGCGACTGCAGGGCGTAGAGGAGAACACGAGTGAGCGAGGCAAGGGCGTGTGTAGAGTCACTTACTGAGGCAGAACGATGCATGTGGTGAGTGTAGAGACTTGATGACGGAGGAGGCTGAATCTTGATAATTCGTCGCTTGGAAGGACGAATTCCACCGTTGCACACCAATTGTATCGGTGATTTTTTTTTTTTTTTTTTTGCTTGATATAGATGATATATTGACACAACACGACTTGAGTAGATACAGGATATACAGTGACTATGACCTTGCCTGCCTTGAGAGAGATGACGAAACGTTGATGATGGTAGCGAGCTGAGAGATGAGCGACTGGTTGATGTAGTCGCCAGGCTGAGAATGAGGGTGAGAAGTGGTGGTGTGGGCTCAGCCGCGGTCAGGAAAGGTCGACTCCAGGTGGACTACGCGCCTATGATTGGTCGGGACTGACCCGGGAGAATGACGTCACGGGAACAGAGCTGTGTGATAGGGCTGGCTTTTGACCTGACGCCTTGGCTGGGATGTGAATTCTAGGAAAATTCCTTACCCGCATACACTCTCTCTCTCTTAGCTAAAAACAATGAATATCTTAAAACTAGTTAACAATGATATACAGATATGATATGATACATCAACTCCAAAACGCACTCCACACTGAGGATCAACTGTGACCCCACCGAGTTCACGTATGCCGTCCATGCCCAGAATAAAGGGGAAGCCAAGGGGCATCTCTGTGCTCACACATACACAGACATCTGCGCGAGCGCCACCGTGTAACTGAAGTCGCAACACGCCCGTTCCTTCGCACTGCCACTTATCCCCACTTGCGGTAACCAAACAAATATCGCTCCTCGTCCACGCCTTACAACAGGAGACATGAGCAACACTGCGCGAACACCCTGTGTCAACCAACACACGACGTCGGACTCCATCTACTTTCAACACAGCACTGGGCAGCACCTCTTTTACTGACTGTCGTGAGAGGAGGCTGGCGCTGATGCCCTCTCCGTTCTCGTTTTCCCGACACGCCGAAGCGAAATGGCCGGCCGCACCGCACTCATAACACTTGCCCCTGCGTCGTGGGCGGCCCAGACTGCCCCGTCCTCTCGCACCTCTGCCCGCACCAGTAGCGTGGCGGGCTAGACAGTCTCTGGCGAGGTGATTCGGGCCACCACACGTGTAACACCTGAAGTTCACGGCAGCTGCGCAAGGTTCCCCACTCGGCGTCGTTGAAGCCCCGAAGCACGCCTCCGATAACGACCCAACAGTGCCGTCGTCCTTGAGGACTGCTCTTGCTCGCGCTAGAATCTGCTCCAAGTCGAGTGTTTCCAGGCGCGACCCAGCCCTTAGGAGCTGGCGAACACCCTCTGGCAGGCCGGTCACAAAAGCACAAGCGAGGGCTTTGTCAGTCATCCCGCCAAACAACATGGCTAAGCGTCGCAGCTCAGCCAAGTACACGTCAGGGGTTTCACCACTGCCCAACTTCCTGTTAATGAACTGTTCATAGGCCACGTACTGATCCACTGCAAACGCGGCCAACAGCGCCTTTTTCACTTTCTCTGTTGACTTCCTGTCAGGCTCAGCCAGCTGTAGGTAGACGGCGAAGAGGTATGACACTCGCCACGTCGCTAATATTCCGCAGCTTGCAGACCAACTCCAGCTTCTGTAACCACTCCGTCACCGAGTGGTTGCCACTGCCGTCGAACTCGGGAATGAGCTTCAAGTCAAAACCCTCCATACTGCCTAGATAGCTTGTAGTAGTGGGCAGTAAGGAAACTCAATCTTCTTATATATAAATATACTGTAAGTAAGTAGTGTACAATGCAGCAGAACTGTCGCGACGGTGTGGCTGTAGAGCGTGCTGTTGTCAGGGCGAGAGCTGCGGTGGAAGTCCGCCTCCCTCACGTCTCCTCGCTGGCCTCACCTCCGGCTTGACGACACACCGAACCACAGTCCCGCCTGAACCACCGAACAAGGGAGCCGGAATCTAACTACCTTGTTAAATAATTCAATACACTTGTCTACTACGCAACACGCCCATACATACACATTAAGCACAATATATAGTGAACAGAACACTCCCCCCTGAATCTCATTCACATAATAGTAGCTACATTTTCTACAACAAAAAGAAAAAAAATCACGAAACACACACATGCATGCACACGCACTCACACAAAGCCTCGTGCGTACAACTTATTTACAAATGGAACATTCTTTAAGCTTCCTGATCCTCTCTGAACGCCTCGGCATCTCAGCATCTGCCGCTGTCGTGTCGCCGTCCCCTTCTTCATCGTCATCAGCTGCGTCTTGCTCTTCTCCGCCATCAACTCTGACAGGGAGCCGAATGAGGAGCTCGTCATCATCGTGTCTCCCCTCCACCGTACTGTCCTCGACACCGTCACCAATACGCGGACGAAGGTCTTTAACATGACGGGGAACTCCGTTGACTTCGGCGGCATGGTCTGACAGCATCCTCGTAACCGTGCCTGCTTCATACCGTGTGTCACAGCGAGCGTTGGGGGGTTTGACCCATACTTTATCCCCGTCATGATACGGCCCCCTTCCTGCCAGGTCTTCCTCTGTAGTACGCGTACAAGGACCCACCTCGCGTATTCTCACAGTGTACCGGTACAGCAGGTTTGAGGGAGCAGTTGCTGACTCTACATCATCCAGGGGTCTCAAGTTATATAAATACACCGCCTCCTCCACAGAGCAGCCCTTCCTTGCCGCAATAACCTTGACAGAACGGTGGCACCTCTCTACTATCCCATTCCCTGAAGGAACGTGCGCACATCTGAACCGCAATGTGACATTCCACCGTCGTGCGAAACTTGCAAAGAGCTTGCTGCGGAAAGCAGTGTCGTTGTCGGTTAGTAGTTCCTCCGGCGCTCCGCGTTCACAGAAAATTGCTTCCAGCTGCTTAATAACACTCTCGCTGGTTTGAAGCCTCAACTGTCGCCATACCGTGAACCTTGACGGACCGCAGTCGATGAGACTCAGGTACGGCTTGCCTTTGAAATGAGTTATGTCCATGCCGACCCGCTGCCACACCTCGTCCACCTCCAGGCTCCCTCTCCGCCACTTAACGGGTGCAGGGTCGATGGCATGACAAGTCTCGCAGTCCGCCACAATGGAGTGTACTTGCCGTCGGGTGACTGTCGGAAGTACCCTCTTTACAAAGTAAAGGGTTCGTTTTACACCTGGATGTCCTGTAGCGTGATGAATCTCCGCTATCTTACTGTCATCCACTTCAGCAGTGGCAGCACACATGGGTTGCAAAACAGAGGAGAGAGTAGGCGGCGTGGGTGGAGGAGGGTGCGGGACATGTGCCTTTAACCAGCGCTGTGGCACACGAGTCAGACTATCAGCCTTGTTACCGCTGGACGGGACGAGTATCACAGTCAGCTGAAAGGCGTATTCTTTCACCATCGATGTCACGATGCCAATCCTTCTCCGAATAAGCATCTCACTCGCCGCCTTTGTACGAAGTCTGCTCCTTCCTGTCAACGCGTCAGTAATCCAGCGATGCACCGTGGAGGAGTCAGTTAACAACTCCACCTTCTTAAATTCCCAGGCCAGCGCGAGATTAAGTCCTTTGATGACAGAGTCTAACTCGGCCATATTAATGTGCGTGGCATCGTCCTTACGAAGCTGGCTGGCATCCTCTACGACGCATCCATCCACCTCAACTGCAACGCCGAGAGCAAGGGAACTAGCATCAACCCAGATCCTGGCCTCGTCACTCCTAACACTCCATTTGCCTCGAACCGGGTCATTCTTCCTGACTTCGGCGTCAGTCTCCTCCAGCATCCTTCTTAGTTCTCCGTCAGTGACAGCGTCGTCCCACTTTTCTGTTAGGTTATTCACCTTCCTCTTCACGTAAGCCGTAGCCATTCGTAGCCACCCGCACACTGGATAATGGCCTGTTAACTTGCCGCAATATGAGAACACCGTCCGTCGCGTCATCATTTTCGGTACATCTGGCACGGCGTTGTCTCTCCTCCAGACAAGATCTCCTTGCTCCCCCCAGACCTTTAGACCTAATGCTCGCCCACCCTCAGCGAGCCTCACGTGTGGGGAGCTAGTCAGTCCATATTTCTTCAGGTGCTGTTCCACATAACTGGCCGAGACGACGTCCTCGTTGACTAGGATGTCATCGATGTAAGCAGAGGTTCCCTTCCGTACGACTGGGTCTTGTGAGAGGACACAATCCAGCACCGCCCTCATTACCAGCGGAGCCACGTTCAGGCCGAAACCTAACCGCGTCAGGCAGTACCGCCTTCCCTTAAAGCTCACTGTCTGGTAGGGCCACAGTGAGTCACGGATTCGTATCTGCAGGTACGCCTTGGTCAGGTCCACGATGCACACATTCGCACCCTGTCTCCGCCAGATCCTCAGCTTATCCGAGCACACGTCTGAATCTGCCGTAAACGCGTCGACGTGCGTGTTGAGTTCCCGGAAGTCCATTACTGGGCGCACCTTACTCTTGTTCCGCTGCACGACTGCCATCAGCGGAATCAGCCCCTTAGCCGGCCCGTGTACCCGCTCGTCATACGGGAGCAGCCACCCATCATCAATCCATTGCTGCAGCTCTTTCTCGTACGATTCCCTTGCGTCTTGGGGCACAGCATACTCAGCCGCCTGGTTCCGCAGGACCCCGGGCTCCTTGCCCTCTGCCCACTTCCATGCAGCAGTCCAGCAGTTCGCACTCTGGTCGTAGCCGGCAGTGAAGTCAGGTTCGTCCAATTTCAGATCCACGTTTGTAGCAGCACAAATCACGTCCTCAATGTATCGGTGATTCTTTTTTTGGTACCGGGCCGGTCACCGCGTGGCTTGGAAGAGTGGAGGTAGAGGGGTAGCGTGGATGATGGAGGTCTTGTTGAAACACACACGGCTTGATATAGATGATATATTGACACAACACGACTTGAGTAGATACAGGATATACAGTGACTATGACCTTTGCCTGCCTTGAGAGAGATGACGAAACGTTGATGATGGTAGCGAGCTGAGAGATGAGCGACTGGTTGATGTAGTCGCCAGGCTGAGAATGAGGGTGAGAAGTGGTGGTGTGGGCTCAGCCGCGGTCAGGAAAGGTCGACTCCAGGTGGACTACGCGCCTATGATTGGTCGGGACTGACCCGGGAGAATGACGTCACGGGAACAGAGCTGTGTGATAGGGCTGGCTTTTGACCTGACGCCTTGGCTGGGATGTGAATTCTAGGAAAATTCCTTACCCGCATACACTCTCTCTCTCTTAGCTAAAAACAATGAATATCTTAAAACTAGTTAACAATGATATACAGATATGATATGATACAAATACTTCCCCCTTGGAAGCATACGTCCTCGTATGTCGAGCTAAAGAATACAATCAGAGAGGGGGGACGATGAAATACATTGGATACAATACAGAATACACAATACGAATACACAATAAGACTAAGACATAATAAAAATACATGAGACATGAACAAGAATCAGGATGTAGCCTTTACATAGATACATATATATACATAGTTGGACAGGAATGAAAGGAAAGATGAAGGAAATGGCTAGTAGACTGGGCGAGACCGGAGCTGATATTTAGGTGAGGATGAGATGGGGGGTGAAGGTGGCTGACTTTCAACAATGTCAGGAGCATTTTCTGGTAGTGGAGAGGTAGGTTCGAAATCGAAACCACGATCAACCCGTTTGAGATGGTCTCTGTGAACAAAGTTTTCACTGCCTGAACTTAGGTTTCTGAGTTTGAACTTGTGACCGGCCATCTTTTCAATTACACGGTGAGGTCCGTTGAATCGGGGGTCGAGCTTAGAGTGGCGGTCTTGGACTTTGGTGAACACGATGTCACCAACCTCGATGTCATGCGGTTTAGCGCGCTGATGCTGTTTATGCAGCATAGATTCCTGAGAGGCGGTAAGTCTGTCACGGACGGACATATGAATACGTTGGAAAGCTGAAACGCGATTCTGAACATAATCGTCAACGTTGTATAGAGGACGAGGGTCAGAGGAGAGAAACTCATATGGGAGTCTTTTGTCAGAGCCATATAAAATGAAATGTGGAGACTCGTTGATCGATGAGTGAATCGCAGCGTTAAGAGAGCATGCGACTAGGGGAATGTGATCATCCCATGAAGAGCTTGAATTGGCAATGAAGCGTAAGATGTCGAGAATTCGACGGTTTGCTCTCTCGACTTTTCCGTTCGCTTGAGGGGAATATGGAACAATGTTGCACTTTTTAATTTCAAATGACTCGCAAACAGCTTTGAGGATGGCATTGTTGAATTCGGTGCCATTATCTGATAGAAGTACTTTAGGAGATGCATACCGGCATATGACTTCATCTATCAGTGCTCGTGCAACTGAACGTGCAGATTTGTCTTTGAGAGGAACCAAGATGCTGAAGCGTGAAAAACTATCGATACAGACGAGCAAATAGTGAAAACCGTTCTCCGTCAGAGGGAGTTTCAAAATATCGACTGACAGACTGTCCCAAGGAGCATGAGGGATAGGATATGGGAGGTTCGGAGATTCATAATGGAGAGAGGGACGATGCTCAGCGCATGAAGCGCATAAGAGACAATGACGGGTGATGTCTTTCCTCATGGAAGGCCAGAAATATGATCGTTGAGCCTGTTTGAATGCTCTATCTTTGCCTGGATGACCGGCAAGAGGGGAGTCATGAACGTGATACAAGATTATAGGGACAAGAGCTTCTGGAATGACAAGCTGAGATGCATGATGTAATGAATCGTCCTCAGAAATGACAGAACTAGATTTATAGAGGACATCGTCTCGAAGCAAAAAGGAATCTGGGGAGAATGGCAAGCTTGGAAGGTTACTGGCATCACCTGATTCAAGATAATAAATGAGACGTTTGCAGAATTGATCAGACCTTTGAAGGGATTTGACTTCCTCAAGAGTGGGGAGTGACTGTGAGGTTGTGAGCAGACTGACAGGAGCGACATGACGGGACAGAGCGTCAGCGACAGAATTAGCTTTACCTGGGAGGTACGCGAATGAAGGATTGTACTCTTGAACAGTGAGTTGCCAACGGGCAAATTTTCCGGTTAAACTGGTTCCTTTGAATAACTCTGTGACAGCAAAATGATCGGTTAGAACGTGGATCTTATATCCGAGTATGATGTCTCTGAAGTGACGAAGAGGCCAAACGACTGCGAGAGCTTCGCGGTGAGTGACACTGTAGTTGCGCTCAGCAGCATTGAGCAGACGACTGGCAAAGGCAACTGCGCGTGATTTACCATTTTCATCTCGTTGCATGAGGACAGAACCGATACCGATGTTTGATGCGTCAGTGCAAAGAATAAACTCCTTATTGAAATTAGGAAATGCGAGGACAGGAGCGTTGCATAAGGCTTGCTTGAGGGTAGCGAATGCTTTCTCGCACTCGTCCGTCCATGCGAATGTTACATTCTTTTTAAACAATGATGTGAGAGGTTGAGCGATTTTACTGAAATCTTTGATAAATTGCCGATAAAATCCTGCAAGGCCAATGAAACTACGAACGTCATCAGCAGAACTAGGAGTAGGAAACCGTGATATCGCATGAATTTTATCGTCAAGAGTGTGGATGCCATCTTTGTCAACCTTGTGGCCTAAGAATTTGATTTCACGTTTGAGGAACTGACATTTACTGAGTTTAAGAGTTAACCCAGCCTTTGCAAAACGTGACAGAACATCTGAGATGGTTTCGAGGTGTTCGGGAAGGTCCTTTGATGCGACTATCACATCGTCTAAGTAACAAAACACCGAGGAGCCTAAGAGGCCAGAGAGAACTGAGTTCATGAGACGCATGAAAGTTAAGGGACTATTACGTAAACCCATGGCCATACGTTTGAAAGCGTACTGGCCAGATGATGTGGTGAAAGCAGTGTAGTGCCGTGAACTTTCTTCTAGCTCGACCTGGAAGAAACCAGACTGAAGGTCGAGGGTGGAAAATACACTGTTTGAATCACCTATTGACTGGAGGAGATCAGACAAGATTGGCATAGGGAATCGATCGGGTATCGTCGCGGCGTTTAAACCACGGAAATCGACGACTACTCTCCACTCACCATTGGACTTAGGAACTAGAAACAGCGGGGCATTGAATGGTGATGCCGCTGGCTCTATGATATCCTCGTCCAGCATGCTTCTGACAGCGTCGTCCATTAACGTCCTGCGGCTGTGTGGGATGCGATAAGCCGGGACGTAGATGGGTGTCGAGCCTGGGGTGAGGTGGATGGAATGACGAACAGCATCGGTCTTGCCCAGAGGTTCACCCGGAAGAGAGACACATGACCTGAAAGTCGATAAGAGGGCAAGTAAATCTGTTTTCGTTTCAGGAAAATCAACATCACCAATATGCTGGTCAAGAAGAGGAGGAGGAGAATCTGAGGCAATTGGTGAAGACATGGATGTGTGACAAGGAGATGAGGTGACAGGGGTGACAGGGGCAGGATAAGGGAGAACTTCGCCTAAAGTCACGCCAGATTGAAGGGATATAGGGTGATTCGTGAGATTCTGAATGGCAATACAGCACGAACTATCCTTGTCTAGGGTTGAAAGAACTGACTCGAGAGCGACACCATTCACTCGGGCAGAGTCGGGCAAACATAAGATGTCTGTCCCGGGGGGGCACACCTTTGACGACGACGCGCACCAAACAGAGGTGGGTCTGTGTGACTACCACAGAGGAGGTCAACACAGCTTTCCTGAGTCTGGTGTTCGAGAGGACGTCAGACAGTGTTGTAGAAGAAGAGGGATTGTCGGTGTCGCTGTGCAGCGCTTCGCTAGGCGAGTCGGCTGGCGTAGATAAGACAGGATCAGGGATTACTGAGGGTGTCTTGAGCGATGAGGGAGGGACATGAGATGAGTCCTGAGAAGGCGTGTGCATTACAACGTAGACATCAGATGGTGGCGGTGACTCAGGGAAGGGTGAGGCAGAGATGAAGGTGCCATTCTGGGCGATTTGATGAATAGAAGGGAAAAGTGAGATGTTGAAGTGAGACATTGTATGGTATCCTATCAATATTTCAGCTGCAAAACATACATCATCCATGACATAGAAAAAATCTGAGATAGAAGGTTCAAGTGGAGACAAACAGATACTGAGGAGAACCTTTCTATGAGGTATGACAACGTTTCCAGAAATACCACTAACAGTGATGTCTGGTGGATAACTCTGAAACTTGTGCCTCGAGGCGGCAGAGAGTTTTTCAAAAACATGAGTTTTAATGATGTTGACTGAGGCACCAGAATCGAAAAATGCACGGCATTTGTGAGAGGCTAATTTGACGTCAGCAGTCAGACCTTGGAAAAATCCGGAGGATTTAACAGGGACACATGGGAGAGGCACTGTCTGTGCATCCGCGAAAACAACACGTTTATGAGATGACTTACTACCTGCGGTCTTTAGAATGGACTTGAGTGTTACCGAGGAGGTGCGAGGCTCTGGCGCGAATCGTTTCCCGAAGATTGAGAAGACTGCATTTGTTGCTGGAAAAGGCGACATTCCTCAAGTGAGTGACCGCGTTTATTATGAAGGGAGCAGAAGGCATTACTGTTGAAATTATGATAACCTCTTTCGTCAAGCATTACTCGACAGTCCGCTGAGACGTGACCTTTGAGTCCACATCGGTAACATGTTACCTTTCTCGAGTCACGGGAGGATGAACGGTGACGAGAATGAGAGCGTTGATCAGAACGTGACAAATGAGTGTTTGAAGGTGGAGATGGACTCTGAGGGGAGGAGCTTCGGTGAGAAAATGGGGGCTTGATTGAGGAATGCGGTGACTGAACCAAACTTACTGGCTGAGGAACAGGTGGCGATTTCTCTGATATTTTCTTGCACAGATCATACAAGAAATCTTCCTTACTGAATTTAATGTCGCTTGCAACGGTGAAGGTTGGTGAATCGAGCTGAACAAGGAACAGGAAATACGACATAAGGCGTTTGAAATCAGTAGAAGATATATTGCCGTCTGTGTCGATCCACTGAGAGGATTTCATTTGCTCTGTTAACTCAGCACTGAGAGAGGATGCAATATTCTCTGCCTTATACACATCATGAGTAGAACGAGCAATATTAGTGAGAGTTTGAGCAATTTTGAGGAAGGAATGAGTTGCATCTAATTTTGAGTGACCAGAGAAATGAGAGATTAATGCTGTGGTGAGTTCATCGTATGTAGAAAAACTGAGGAATTTATCGGTTTTTATGAGTTTTCCCGCAAGACTAGATGGGTCATGACAAATCCGTGATTTTAAAATGGCTAATTTTTCCACATCAGAATAAGCTGAGCGACGTGTACATTCATCATTTACACGCCGGACAAAGGCTTGGACTGATTCAGAGTTAGTACCAGAAAAAGGAGGAATTGAGACATTATCAGATATGAGAGTAACCTGAGGTGTGGGTGTGTGAGGTGACTGGTCGTTAGACATCGTGATCACGTTGAGGAAATACACAAGGAAACAGAGAAACACTGAGTGTACACAAAAAATGTAGAATAACTAGCACAATAAAGAGAAAAATATAATAAGAACTAAGGTACTTAACTAGCAGAGGACCAAGGAGGTGGAACACGTGGGCGCTGACTGGTCACGTGGTGAATGGGCGTATTTCTGGGCTGCGACACGTGGTGAAGAGCGATGGGCGTCTTGAGGGCGGAGACACGTGGTGAGGGCGTGGAAAACTTGTTTGAGGGACCACGTGGTGATGGGTGATGACCGTCTTGAAGGGACACGTGGTGAAGGGCGATGGGCGTCTTGAGGGCGTCTTGAGGTGATGCGTGGGCAGCGAAGATGGCGCGCCGCGAACAAAATGGAGGTAGAGGTGATGGGCGTCTTGAACAGCAGGGCGAGGAGGCTTGTACTCACTCGGAATAGATGCTACTGCAGAAGGGCGACGAAGGAAGCGACTGCAGGGCGTAGAGGAGAACACGAGTGAGCGAGGCAAGGGCGTGTGTAGAGTCACTTACTGAGGCAGAACGATGCACGTGGTGAGTGTAGAGACTTGATGACGGAGGAGGCTGAATCTTGATAATTCGTCGCTTGGAAGGACGAATTCCACCGTTGCACACCAATTGTATCGGTGATTTTTTTTTTTTTTTTTTTGCTTGATATAGATGATATATTGACACAACACGACTTGAGTAGATACAGGATATACAGTGACTATGACCTTGCCTGCCTTGAGAGAGATGACGAAACGTTGATGATGGTAGCGAGCTGAGAGATGAGCGACTGGTTGATGTAGTCGCCAGGCTGAGAATGAGGGTGAGAAGTGGTGGTGTGGGCTCAGCCGCGGTCAGGAAAGGTCGACTCCAGGTGGACTACGCGCCTATGATTGGTCGGGACTGACCCGGGAGAATGACGTCACGGGAACAGAGCTGTGTGATAGGGCTGGCTTTTGACCTGACGCCTTGGCTGGGATGTGAATTCTAGGAAAATTCCTTACCCGCATACACTCTCTCTCTCTTAGCTAAAAACAATGAATATCTTAAAACTAGTTAACAATGATATACAGATATGATATGATACATCAACTCCAAAACGCACTCCACACTGAGGATCAACTGTGACCCCACCGAGTTCACGTATGCCGTCCATGCCCAGAATAAAGGGGAAGCCAAGGGGCATCTCTGTGCTCACACATACACAGACATCTGCGCGAGCGCCACCGTGTAACTGAAGTCGCAACACGCCCGTTCCTTCGCACTGCCACTTATCCCCACTTGCGGTAACCAAACAAATATCGCTCCTCGTCCACGCCTTACAACAGGAGACATGAGCAACACTGCGCGAACACCCTGTGTCAACCAACACACGACGTCGGACTCCATCTACTTTCAACACAGCACTGGGCAGCACCTCTTTTACTGACTGTCGTGAGAGGAGGCTGGCGCTGATGCCCTCTCCGTTCTCGTTTTCCCGACACGCCGAAGCGAAATGGCCGGCCGCACCGCACTCATAACACTTGCCCCTGCGTCGTGGGCGGCCCAGACTGCCCCGTCCTCTCGCACCTCTGCCCGCACCAGTAGCGTGGCGGGCTAGACAGTCTCTGGCGAGGTGATTCGGGCCACCACACGTGTAACACCTGAAGTTCACGGCAGCTGCGCAAGGTTCCCCACTCGGCGTCGTTGAAGCCCCGAAGCACGCCTCCGATAACGACCCAACAGTGCCGTCGTCCTTGAGGACTGCTCTTGCTCGCGCTAGAATCTGCTCCAAGTCGAGTGTTTCCAGGCGCGACCCAGCCCTTAGGAGCTGGCGAACACCCTCTGGCAGGCCGGTCACAAAAGCACAAGCGAGGGCTTTGTCAGTCATCCCGCCAAACAACATGGCTAAGCGTCGCAGCTCAGCCAAGTACACGTCAGGGGTTTCACCACTGCCCAACTTCCTGTTAATGAACTGTTCATAGGCCACGTACTGATCCACTGCAAACGCGGCCAACAGCGCCTTTTTCACTTTCTCTGTTGACTTCCTGTCAGGCTCAGCCAGCTGTAGGTAGACGGCGAAGAGGTATGACACTCGCCACGTCGCTAATATTCCGCAGCTTGCAGACCAACTCCAGCTTCTGTAACCACTCCGTCACCGAGTGGTTGCCACTGCCGTCGAACTCGGGAATGAGCTTCAAGTCAAAACCCTCCATACTGCCTAGATAGCTTGTAGTAGTGGGCAGTAAGGAAACTCAATCTTCTTATATATAAATATACTGTAAGTAAGTAGTGTACAATGCAGCAGAACTGTCGCGACGGTGTGGCTGTAGAGCGTGCTGTTGTCAGGGCGAGAGCTGCGGTGGAAGTCCGCCTCCCTCACGTCTCCTCGCTGGCCTCACCTCCGGCTTGACGACACACCGAACCACAGTCCCGCCTGAACCACCGAACAAGGGAGCCGGAATCTAACTACCTTGTTAAATAATTCAATACACTTGTCTACTACGCAACACGCCCATACATACACATTAAGCACAATATATAGTGAACAGAACACTCCCCCCTGAATCTCATTCACATAATAGTAGCTACATTTTCTACAACAAAAAGAAAAAAAATCACGAAACACACACATGCATGCACACGCACTCACACAAAGCCTCGTGCGTACAACTTATTTACAAATGGAACATTCTTTAAGCTTCCTGATCCTCTCTGAACGCCTCGGCATCTCAGCATCTGCCGCTGTCGTGTCGCCGTCCCCTTCTTCATCGTCATCAGCTGCGTCTTGCTCTTCTCCGCCATCAACTCTGACAGGGAGCCGAATGAGGAGCTCGTCATCATCGTGTCTCCCCTCCACCGTACTGTCCTCGACACCGTCACCAATACGCGGACGAAGGTCTTTAACATGACGGGGAACTCCGTTGACTTCGGCGGCATGGTCTGACAGCATCCTCGTAACCGTGCCTGCTTCATACCGTGTGTCACAGCGAGCGTTGGGGGGTTTGACCCATACTTTATCCCCGTCATGATACGGCCCCCTTCCTGCCAGGTCTTCCTCTGTAGTACGCGTACAAGGACCCACCTCGCGTATTCTCACAGTGTACCGGTACAGCAGGTTTGAGGGAGCAGTTGCTGACTCTACATCATCCAGGGGTCTCAAGTTATATAAATACACCGCCTCCTCCACAGAGCAGCCCTTCCTTGCCGCAATAACCTTGACAGAACGGTGGCACCTCTCTACTATCCCATTCCCTGAAGGAACGTGCGCACATCTGAACCGCAATGTGACATTCCACCGTCGTGCGAAACTTGCAAAGAGCTTGCTGCGGAAAGCAGTGTCGTTGTCGGTTAGTAGTTCCTCCGGCGCTCCGCGTTCACAGAAAATTGCTTCCAGCTGCTTAATAACACTCTCGCTGGTTTGAAGCTTCAACTGTCGCCATACCGTGAACCTTGACGGACCGCAGTCGATGAGACTCAGGTACGGCTTGCCTTTGAAATGAGTTATGTCCATGCCGACCCGCTGCCACACCTCGTCCACCTCCAGGCTCCCTCTCCGCCACTTAACGGGTGCAGGGTCGATGGCATGACAAGTCTCGCAGTCCGCCACAATGGAGTGTACTTGCCGTCGGGTGACTGTCGGAAGTACCCTCTTTACAAAGTAAAGGGTTCGTTTTACACCTGGATGTCCTGTAGCGTGATGAATCTCCGCTATCTTACTGTCATCCACTTCAGCAGTGGCAGCACACATGGGTTGCAAAACAGAGGAGAGAGTAGGCGGCGTGGGTGGAGGAGGGTGCGGGACATGTGCCTTTAACCAGCGCTGTGGCACACGAGTCAGACTATCAGCCTTGTTACCGCTGGACGGGACGAGTATCACAGTCAGCTGAAAGGCGTATTCTTTCACCATCGATGTCACGATGCCAATCCTTCTCCGAATAAGCATCTCACTCGCCGCCTTTGTACGAAGTCTGCTCCTTCCTGTCAACGCGTCAGTAATCCAGCGATGCACCGTGGAGGAGTCAGTTAACAACTCCACCTTCTTAAATTCCCAGGCCAGCGCGAGATTAAGTCCTTTGATGACAGAGTCTAACTCGGCCATATTAATGTGCGTGGCATCGTCCTTACGAAGCTGGCTGGCATCCTCTACGACGCATCCATCCACCTCAACTGCAACGCCGAGAGCAAGGGAACTAGCATCAACCCAGATCCTGGCCTCGTCACTCCTAACACTCCATTTGCCTCGAACCGGGTCATTCTTCCTCACTTCGGCGTCAGTCTCCTCCAGCATCCTTCTTAGTTCTCCGTCAGTGACAGCGTCGTCCCACTTTTCTGTTAGGTTATTCACCTTCCTCTTCACGTAAGCCGTAGCCATTCGTAGCCACCCGCACACTGGATAATGGCCTGTTAACTTGTCGCAATATGAGAACACCGTCCGTCGCGTCATCATTTTCGGTACATCTGGCACGGCGTTGTCTCTCCTCCAGACAAGATCTCCTTGCTCCCCCCAGACCTTTAGACCTAATGCTCGCCCACCCTCAGCGAGCCTCACGTGTGGGGAGCTAGTCAGTCCATATTTCTTCAGGTGCTGTTCCACATAACTGGCCGAGACGACGTCCTCGTTGACTAGGATGTCATCGATGTAAGCAGAGGTTCCCTTCCGTACGACTGGGTCTTGTGAGAGGACACAATCCAGCACCGCCCTCATTACCAGCGGAGCCACGTTCAGGCCGAAACCTAACCGCGTCAGGCAGTACCGCCTTCCCTTAAAGCTCACTGTCTGGTAGGGCCACAGTGAGTCACGGATTCGTATCTGCAGGTACGCCTTGGTCAGGTCCACGATGCACACATTCGCACCCTGTCTCCGCCAGATCCTCAGCTTATCCGAGCACACGTCTGAATCTGCCGTAAACGCGTCGACGTGCGTGTTGAGTTCCCGGAAGTCCATTACTGGGCGCACCTTACTCTTGTTCCGCTGCACGACTGCCATCAGCGGAATCAGCCCCTTAGCCGGCCCGTGTACCCGCTCGTCATACGGGAGCAGCCACCCATCATCAATCCATTGCTGCAGCTCTTTCTCGTACGATTCCCTTGCGTCTTGGGGCACAGCATACTCAGCCGCCTGGTTCCGCAGGACCCCGGGCTCCTTGCCCTCTGCCCACTTCCATGCAGCAGTCCAGCAGTTCGCACTCTGGTCGTAGCCGGCAGTGAAGTCAGGTTCGTCCAATTTCAGATCCACGTTTGTAGCAGCACAAATCACGTCCTCAACTCCAAAACGCACTCCACACTGAAGATCAACTGTGACCCCACCGAGTTCACGTATGCCGTCCATGCCCAGAATAAAGGGGAAGCCAAGGGGCATCTCTGTGCTCACACATACACAGACATCTGCGCGAGCGCCACCGTGTAACTGAAGTCGCAACACGCCCGTTCCTTCGCACTGCCACTTATCCCCACTTGCGGTAACCAAACAAATATCGCTCCTCGTCCACGCCTTACAACAGGAGACATGAGCAACACTGCGCGAACACCCTGTGTCAACCAACACACGACGTCGGACTCTATCTACTTTCAACACAGCACTGGGCAGCACCTCTTTTACTGACTGTCGTGAGAGGAGGCTGGCGCTGATGCCCTCTCCGTTCTCGTTTTCCCGACACGCCGAAGCGAAATGGCCGGCCGCACCGCACTCATAACACTTGCCCCTGCGTCGTGGGCGGCCCAGACTGCCCCGTCCTCTCGCACCTCTGCCCGCACCAGTAGCGTGGCGGGCTAGACAGTCTCTGGCGAGGTGATTCGGGCCACCACACGTGTAACACCTGAAGTTCACGGCAGCTGCGCAAGGTTCCCCACTCGGCGTCGTTGAAGCCCCGAAGCACGCCTCCGATAACGACCCAACAGTGCCGTCGTCCTTGAGGACTGCTCTTGCTCGCGCTAGAATCTGCTCCAAGTCGAGTGTTTCCAGGCGCGACCCAGCCCTTAGGAGCTGGCGAACACCCTCTGGCAGGCCGGTCACAAAAGCACAAGCGAGGGCTTTGTCAGTCATCCCGCCAAACAACATGGCTAAGCGTCGCAGCTCAGCCAAGTACACGTCAGGGGTTTCACCACTGCCCAACTTCCTGTTAATGAACTGTTCATAGGCCACGTACTGATCCACTGCAAACGCGGCCAACAGCGCCTTTTTCACTTTCTCTGTTGACTTCCTGTCAGGCTCAGCCAGCTGTAGGTAGACGGCGAAGAGGTATGACACTCGCCACGTCGCTAATATTCCGCAGCTTGCAGACCAACTCCAGCTTCTGTAACCACTCCGTCACCGAGTGGTTGCCACTGCCGTCGAACTCGGGAATGAGCTTCAAGTCAAAACCCTCCATACTGCCTAGATAGCTTGTAGTAGTGGGCAGTAAGGAAACTCAATCTTCTTATATATAAATATACTGTAAGTAAGTAGTGTACAATGCAGCAGAACTGTCGCGACGGTGTGGCTGTAGAGCGTGCTGTTGTCAGGGCGAGAGCTGCGGTGGAAGTCCGCCTCCCTCACGTCTCCTCGCTGGCCTCACCTCCGGCTTGACGACACACCGAACCACAGTCCCGCCTGAACCACCGAACAAGGGAGCCGGAATCTAACTACCTTGTTAAATAATTCAATACACTTGTCTACTACGCAACACGCCCATACATACACATTAAGCACAATATATAGTGAACAGAACATATATATATATATATATATATATATATATATATATATATATATATATATATATATATATATATATAACTATATGATATATATATATATATATATAACTATATGATATATATATATATATATATATATATCACTATATGATATATATATATATATATATATATATATATATATATATATATATATATATATATATATATATAACACTATATGATATATACATATATATATATATATATATATATATATATATATATATATATATCACTATATGATATATATATAACACTATATGATATATATATAACACTATATGATATATATATAACACTATATGATATATATATATATATATATATATATATATATATATATATATATATATAACACTATATGATATATATATAACACTATATGATATATATATATATATATATATATATATATATATATATATATATATATATATATATATATATATATATAACACTATATGATATATATATATATATATATATATATATATATATATATATATATATATATATATATATATATATATATATATATATATATAACACTATATGATATATATATATATATATATATATATATATATATATATATATATATATATATATATAACACTATATGATATATATATATATATATATATATATATATATATATATATATATCACTATATGATATATATATATATATATATATATATATATATATATATATATATCACTATATGATATATATATATATATATATATATATATATATATATATATATATATATATATATATATATATATATATAACACTATATGATATATATATATATATATATATATATATATATATATATATATATATATATATATATATATAACACTATATGATATATATATATATATATATATATATATATATATATATATATATATATATATATATATATATATGTAACACTATATGATATATATATATATATATATATATATATATATATATAACACTATGATATATATATATATATATAACACTATGATATATATATATATATATAACACTATGATATATATATATATAACACTATGATATATATATATATATATATATATATATATATATATATATATATATATATATATATATATATATATATACATATAACACTATATGATATATACATATATATATATATACATATATATATATATATATATATATATATATATATATATATATATATATATATACATATAACACTATATGATATATACATATATATATATATATATATATATATATATATATATATATATATATATATATATATATATATATACATATAACACTATATGATATATACATATATATATATATATATATATATATATATATATATATATATATATATATATATATATATATATATATAACACTATATGATATATATATATATATATATATATATATATATATATATATATATATATATAACACTATATGATATATATATATATATATATATATATATATATATATATATATATATATATATATATATAACACTATATGATATATATATATATATATATATATATATATATATATATATATATATATATATATATATATATATATATATATATATATATGTACCGAGGGTCAGAGTTGGTATACGAACAGAAAACGAATATAAAAATAATGGACAACTTTAATGATGAATAAATAAATAAAGTACTCGCTATATCCGTGGTGGTGCTCTTACAATGCTTATCCACCCTTAGCGACACAAACATAAACATATACCTTAACACAAAAATTCCTATTCTATCCTACCTAACTATACGTGAGGGAACTGATGGAAAACGACCAAAATACACTCACGCCACAAATATTGTTTGAGAGTCACTGGGTCCTTCTGGCCGTCGTCCTTGTTTGAGAGGCAACTCCACATGCAGCCTTCGTCAAACCACAACCGAAAGACAGTCTTTTGCTGGTCCTCTCGGCAGCTGTATCCGGGAGGACAATTTACTGTTAGATATTAATCTTAATGTTTTTTCAAGTGTGGCAAGGCTTTTAGGAACACTGAAGGCTTACCTGTCTGGAGCGGGGTCACGGAACACTAGTGACTGACCTTCCGCCCAGACCGGTATATATATCCTCAGTTCCAGTGACGTCACGCGTTTTTCCCATCATCCTCTTTCGCTAGTAGTACCTACTCTAACCATAACAAGGTATCTTAACGAGCGTCGAGAATACGAGGATTTACCGGTGATTCCGCAAAGGAATCACCGTAATGATAGTTGGCCCGTTGTACTCGGTACATATATATATATATATATATATATATATATATATATATATATATATATATATATATATATATCATATAGTGTTATATATATATATATATATATATATATATATATATATATATATATATATATATATATATATATATATATATATATATATATATATATATGTATATATATATATATATATATATATATATATATATATATATATATATACCTAACCACTTACTACGTGTCTATCCAGCCTATTCCAATCGTTCACGACTCTGTTTGTGAACCAATATCTACCTATGTCTGTCCTGAATCTAAGTTTGTCTAGCTTGTACCCATTACCACGTGTCCTATCCTGGCTACTAAATTCTAAAACCTGATCAATGTTTCCCTTATTAATTCCTTTTACCCATTTGAAAACCTCAATCATATCCCCTCTTGCCCTCCTTCTCTCTAGGGAGTGGAGATTAAGACGTTTTAACCTATCTTTGTAGGGTAAATTTCTCAGCCCCTGAATCATCTTGGTCATTCTTCTCTGAACTGCCTCCAAGGAGCCTATATCCTTCCTATAATAAGGGGACCAAAATTGAGCTGCATAATCTAAGTGGGGTCTAACTAGCGCTAAATACAACCTCAGAATGACCTCAGAACTCCTATTTGTCACACACCTACTAATAAATCCCAGTATCTTGTTGGCCCTATTTCTAGCTATAATACACTGTTCCCTGGGGCGCAAGTCACTGCTTATTTTAACTCCTAAGTCCCTCACACTATATGACCTTCCTAAGGTATTATCATTTAATGTGTAGTCTACATACCTATTACCTTTACCTACGCTCATAATGCTACACTTGTTAACATTAAACTGCATCTGCCATTTCTCTGACCACTCGTACAGTCTATTTAAGTCATCCTGCAGCATCCTAGCATCGTCTAAATTCTTTACCTGTCTTCCTATCTTTGTGTCATCGGCAAATTTACTGATATCACTATTTATTCCTGTCTCTAAGTCATTTATATAAATTATGAATAACGACGGTCCTAGTACTGATCCCTGTGGTACCCCACTAGTGACATTGCCCCATTCTGATTTCTTCCCATTGATCTGTACCCTCTGTTCCCTACCAGTAAGCCATCCCCTAATCCAGTATAGTACCTTCCCACCTATGCCGTGAGCCTTAACTTTACTTAACAGTCTCCTATGTGGTACTCTGTCAAAGGCTTTACTGAAGTCCAAATAAACTATATCATACTCGTCCCCCTTATCTATTGTTTCAAATACTTTCCTAAAGAAGGATAATAAATTTGTGAGGCATGACTTCCCCTTGCTAAAACCATGTTGACTATGTCTAATTAGCTTGTGTTCATCTAAATGTTTCCTAATTACCCTTGCTATGATAGCTTCTAACATCTTGCCTACCACTCATGTTAAACTAATTGGGCGGTAGTTACTACTTTCTGCCTTATCTCCTTTCTTGAATATAGGAACTACATTTGCCTCCCTCCATAGCCTAGGATCTACTATTGTGTCTAGTGATTCTCTAAAAATCATTGCAATAGGTTCAACTTAGGTTCTCTACAGTCCCTAAGAATACTCGGAAAAAGGTCGTCCGGCCCTGGAGATTTAGTCTTTTTAAGTCTATCTATTTCCTTGCTAACTACTTCCCTACTTATTGCTATTTCGCTTAATTTATCATCCTCTTGTCCCCTAAAGATCTGTACTGGCTCCTGTTCCCTACCCGACTCTTTTTGAGACAATACGGACAAGAAGTATTTATTTAATTCCTTACTAATGTGTGGGAGTGAGTAAGTGTAAGACTGAGATGGAACAGAAGAAGACTTTGGGATGGCTTTATGGATGGGGATGAGAGGTGGTTGTAGGTAATAAGGGAGTATTGGAGTAACAGGACTAAATGGCTTTATGGATGGGGATGAGAGGTGGTTGTAGGTAATAAGGGAGTATTGGAGTAACAGGACTAAATGGCTTTATGGATGGGGATGAGAGGTGGTTGTAGGTAATAAGGGAGTATTGGAGTAACAGGACTAAATGGCTTTATGGATGGGGATGAGAGGTGGTTGTAGGTAATAAGGGAGTATTGGAGTAACAGGACTAAATGGCTTTATGGATGGGGATGAGAGGTGGTTGTAGGTAATAAGGGAGTATTGGAGTAACAGGAACTACCTAGTGCAGGCCTCCGGGCCTTTTGTAGCTTCCTTATATTCTTATGTTCTTATATTCTTTTATCCTGTTTAAGTGTCGAGTGGTGTGCAGTAGGAGCATTTCAGAATTAGAGATATATCTATAACTTTTGTGAAATGAGTCACTTACTGGGCCTGATAAGTTGAATGGAATCATGTGATCGTGTGCATGTTGGGTGTGGAATCATAAATGGATTACATGTGATAGAGTGGATTGGTGAGGAGGTGGTGCTTGATGTAAACTTACACCTGTGCTGATACCAAGCACTGTACTGTACTGTACTGTGCTGTACTCTACTGTGCTGTGCTGTACTGTACTGTACTGTACTGTGCTGATACCAAGCACTGTACTGTACTGTACTGTGCTGTACTCTACTGTGCTGTGCTGTGCTGTACTGTACTGTTCTGTGCTGATACCAAGCACTGTACTGTACTGTACTGTGCTGTACTCTACTGTGCTGTGCTGTACTGTACTGTACTGTACTGTGCTGATACCAAGCACTGTACTGTACTGTACTGTGCTGTACTCTACTGTGCTGTGCTGTACTGTACTGTACTGTACTGTGCTGATACCAAGCACTGTACTGTACTGTACTGTGCTGTACTCTACTGTGCTGTGCTGTGCTGTACTGTACTGTACTGTGCTGATACCAAGCACTGTACTGTACTGTTCTGTGCTGTACTCTACTGTGCTGTGCTGTACTTTACTGTACTGTACTGTGCTGATACCAAGCACTGTACTGTACTGTACTGTGCTGTACTCTACTGTGCTGTGCTGTACTGTACTGTACTGTACTGTACTGTACTGTACTGTGCTGATACCAAGCACTGTACTGTACTGTACTGTGCTGTACTCTACTGTGCTGTGCTGTGCTGTACTGTACTGTACTGTGCTGATACCAAGCACTGTACTGTACTGTACTGTGCTGTACTCTACTGTGCTGTGCTGTACTTTACTGTACTGTACTGTGCTGATACCAAGCACTGTACTGTACTGTACTGTGCTGTACTCTACTGTGCTGTGCTGTACTGTACTGTACTGTACTGTACTGTACTGTACTGTGCTGATACCAAGCACTGTACTGTACTGTACTGTGCTGTACTCTACTGTGCTGTGCTGTGCTGTACTGTACTGTACTGTGCTGATACCAAGCACTGTACTGTACTGTACTGTGCTGTACTCTACTGTGCTGTGCTGTACTTTACTGTACTGTACTGTACTGTACTGTACTGTGCTGATACCAAGCACTGTACTGTACTGTACTGTGCTGTACTCTACTGTGCTGTGCTGTACTGTACTGTACTGTACTGTACTGTACTGTACTGTGCTGATACCAAGCACTGTACTGTACTGTACTGTGCTGTACTCTACTGTGCTGTGCTGTGCTGTACTGTACTGTACTGTGCTGATACCAAGCACTGTACTGTACTGTACTGTGCTGTACTCTACTGTGCTGTGCTGTACTTTACTGTACTGTACTGTACTGTACTGTACTGTGCTGATACCAAGCACTGTACTGTACTGTACTGTGCTGTACTCTACTGTGCTGTGCTGTACTGTACTGTACTGTACTGTACTGTACTGTACTGTGCTGATATCAAGCACTGTACTGTACTGTACTGTGCTGTACTCTACTGTGCTGTGCTGTGCTGTACTGTACTGTACTGTGCTGATACCAAGCACTGTACTGTACTGTACTGTGCTGTACTCTACTGTGCTGTGCTGTACTGTACTGTACTGTACTGTACTGTACTGTACTGTGCTGATACCAAGCACTGTACTATACTGTACTGTGCTGTACTCTACTGTGCTGTGCTGTGCTGTACTGTACTGTACTGTGCTGATACCAAGCACTGTACTGTACTGTACTGTGCTGTACTCTACTGTGCTGTGCTGTACTTTACTGTACTGTACTGTGCTGTATTCTACTGTGCTGTGCTGTACTGTACTGTACTGTACTGTGCTGATACCAAGCACTGTACTGTACTGTACTGTGCTGTACTCTACTGTGCTGTGCTGTACTTTACTGTACTGTACTGTACTGTACTGTGCTGATACCAAGCACTGTACTGTACTGTACTGTGCTGTACTCTACTGTGCTGTGCTGTACTTTACTGTACTGTACTGTACTGTACTGTGCTGATACCAAGCACTGTACTGTACTGTACTGTGCTGATACCAAGCACTGTACTGTACTGTACTGTACTGTGCTGATACCAAGCACTGTACTGTACTGTACTGTGCTGATACCAAGCACTGTACTGTACTGTACTGTACTGTGCTGATACCAAGCACTGTACTGTACTGTACTGTGCTGATACCAAGCACTGTACTGTACTGTACTGTGCTGATACCAAGCACTGTACTGTACTGTACTGTGCTGATACCAAGCACTGTACTGTACTGTACTGTGCTGTACTCTACTGTGCTGTGCTGTACTGTACTGTACTGTACTGTACTGTGCTGATACCAAGCACTGTACTGTACTGTACTGTGCTGTACTCTACTGTGCTGTGCTGTGGTGTGCTGTACTGTACTGTACTGTGCTGATACCAAGCACTGTACTGTACTGTACTGTGCTGTACTCTACTGTGCTGTGCTGTACTTTACTGTACTGTACTGTGCTGTACTCTACTGTGCTGTGCTGTACTGTACTGTACTGTACTGTGCTGATACCAAGCACTGTACTGTACTGTACTGTGCTGTACTCTACTGTGCTGTGCTGTGCTGTACTGTACTGTACTGTGCTGATACCAAGCACTGTACTGTACTGTACTGTGCTGTACTCTACTGTGCTGTGCTGTACTGTACTGTACTGTACTGTGCTGTGCTGTACTGTACTGTACTGTACTGTGCTGTACTGTACTGTACTGTACTGTACTGTACTGTAATGTGCTGTGCTGTACTGTACTGTACTGTACTGTACTGTACTGTAATGTGCTGTGCTGTACTGTGTTGTGCTGTACTGTACTGTACTGTACTGTAATGTGCTGTACTGTACTGTAATGTGCTGTGCTGTACTGTACTGTGCTGTACTGTAATGTGCTGTGCTGTACTGTACTGTACTGTACTGTACTGTGCTGTGCTGTGCTGTACTGTACTGTACTGTAATGTGCTGTACTGTACTGTACTGTGCTGTGCTGTACTGTACTGTACTGTACTGTACTGTAATGTGCTGTGCTGTGCTGTACTGTACTGTACTGTACTGTACTGTGCTGTGCTGTACTGTACTGTACTGTACTGTGCTGTACTGTACTGTACTGTAATGTGCTGTGCTGTACTGTACTGTACTGTACAGTACTGTACTGTAATGTGCTGTGCTGTACTGTACTGTACTGTACTGTAATGTGCTGTGCTGTACTGTACTGTACTATACTGTACTGTGCTGTACTGTACTATACTGTGCTGTACTGTACTGTGCTGTACTGTGCTGTGCTCTACTGTAATGTACTCTACTGTACTGTACTGTACACTGTAAATATACACTGTAAATATACACTGTAAATACACTGTAAATATACAGGAGAAGTGATAGATGTCATCTGATTTGTAATTTTGGTTAGGAAGAATGGCGCGGAGTTCTGAGACGACTGTACATGTACAGATATGAATAATTATTCAAGGCTTACAAAGTTTTAATAGGTTCTCTTTGCATTTCTTGCAGTTCTATCGTGACTTACTGTAGTTATTGGAGGTCTGAATTTTGTTGGTTCAGCTTTGAATAAGTGGACGAGATGGCAACGGGTGGAAGCAGTGGACAGATTGGGATCCAGGAAGAGGACCTCCACTTCATGAGAGTGTTCAAGGCGCTCACTTCTCTGGGTATGTTGACCCTTCGTCAAGTGCTCAAGTGGGGATGTCCGGCGAAAACTGACTCGAAAACATACAAAGAGTATTTGATTGATTCTGGCATGACCAACACCGTCTACAAGACAGCCTTTGATAAGCAGCAACGAGAGAAAATTTCGAATAATCCCTCAGGTGATGAATTTGATATTTCATTACTTTTCAAGATGATCCAACGGGCGTGCCACTCCTTGGCACCCTTTGGGGGCGATGCCTGGATAGTGTCAGATGACACGAAACTTGAATATTTGTTGACCTTCATCAAAAAAAAACGCAATAACCTAATGCATGACTTACCGAGCTTCACACAAGATGTAATGAAAGTTAAAATAGAAAGCCTTCGAGAAACACTCAAGAAAGTGATTCAAAAGAGTGGAGCTCTGTACAGCGTGAACACTGACACAGTGAATAATTTGTTAGGAGACATTGATTACCAAATAACCAACATACGTGACCAGCCCCTTGCTGATCCTTATAGTTGTCTAAAAGAATATCTCTACAACTACGGTCCCGAAGAGCTGAAAAAGAAATACGGCTCTAAGACCTCATTCAATCCTCTATACTTCCTTGACAAACACGAATGTCACCTGAAAGTGGCAACAGTGTTTGTACGTCCAGACATTGAAAATAATAAAGATGGGAGACCCACCACTGATGTGCCTTTCACGGATCTGTTAGAACACCTTAACACTACAACACCTGATTCTCTAATGGTTCTCGAGGGTGAGCCAGGCGTCGGGAAGACCACCTTGTTGAGATTTTATGTGGATGAATGGATAGCTGGTGGTGGCAGCATTAAGGGACTCTCTCAATACGATCTTGTCCTTCACTTTGAGTGCCGCGACACCAGTATTGACTCCTTGACAAAACTATTACAATCACACATGCAAAAAACCACTTCCCGGATCCCCAAAAATGATCTTGTGCGCATTTTACTAAGTTTGAAGGTTATGATTCTTGTTGACGGCGTAGACGAACTTAATGAAACATCCAAGAAAGCTTTAATAGAAATCCTCGATATAAAGAGTTCTTATGATTTCACTCTCATCTGCACCTCGAGGCCAGAGAGGATCCGGGAACTGCACATGATGGTGTCCAGTCGAATGAAAATGATCAAAATGACAATACAAGGAATTCCCAAACAGGAGAGGGAAAAGTTTGTGCAAGAGTACCACAATGAGCTGAAATATCACAGCGTCATCAAAGGACTGGACATCAACGGCTTACTTAAATACTTAAGCCAAGTGCCAGCACACCTGCAAGACTTCCTAAAGTATCCACTTAACCTGGTCATACTTATCTTCTTGTGGGATGACCCAAACTCCAGAGTCAGAGATATTACCTCCACGACCGAGCTTTATCTGGAAACCCATAAGCTATTGATCGAAAAGTTACATGAAAGACTGATGCACCAACCATCCACGAAGCATATGTCCCTCACCGATCTGAAAACCAAGTGTGAAACCTTTCTAGCTTACATGTACATGGAGGCGCTACAAGCTCAGGCCAATGATGTTATTTTCTTGGACAAAGATCAAATTGAAAATCTCATAAAGGTATGTGAAAGTCTAAAGATTCCAGCTCAAGAAATATTCTCTGCATTTCTTGTATCAGCATCCAACGACCGCTCTCTTACTCATTCAGAGAGGGTGAAGTTCCCTCATAAAAGTCTGCAGGACTTTTATGCAGCCAATTTCCTAACTTTCCTTCTGAAAAAAAATCTTAAGCCTGATGATCCTAGGTATAAAACAAACAGTGTTGACTCAGATAATTACTCGAAAGAGAACATTTGGAAATACATTCAAAAGAAACTTGGTCAACCTTTCTCCATACGCAGCATCTTGGTCATGTTCAATGAAAATCAGACAGAGATTCAGCATTTTGGGAAGTACAGAAATATTATCTCCCAATTGGTTTATTTGCTGCATAAATCTGACCCGAACATCCTAGCACATTACGCTGAACAAGTGGTGACTCTCTGGGCCGTAGGTGAACACATGGACTTCCAACACTGTGTTCACCTACTCGAAGAAGGTCAATACAACCCAACACTGGCTCAGAACATTTCTAAAGTACTGGACAGGAATGGGTGGTTGGTAGATGACCAACATGTGAAGGCGGCTGTTGTTTGGCTTCCTCACAACTGTCCCTCAAGACTCTACATTGACATCAGTAATGACCCGAAGGACGTGCCAGACTTACATGATCTGATGGAAACTGTTGCTGCCACTCACAACTGTAGAATATATATTAATTTCCATCATCATTGGGAGTATCCAGAGAGTGGTCTGACAAACTCATTGCTGCAGAAGTTGGAACCCTTAAGAGATTGTATAAGGTAATTGTGTTTCTATTTTTATTAGTTTTTTTTTTTTTTATCTGGTTGACACTCCCCATAAAGAAATAATCTTACTAAATCATGACATGATTTGTTCGCTTACTGAGACACCTAAGAGGGAGACAATACACATTTTCAACCTCAAATAAAATATAAAAAAAACTCAAATAAAAAACTGAACCTCAAATAAAATAAAAAAAAACAGATTAAATTAAAAAGAACTGAACACCCAAAATTTTTATAACTATTAAATTAAAAAAAAAATGAACATAAATAAACTGAACTTCAAATTTATTTATTTATTATTATTTATTGTTTTTATTTTATTTATTATATTTTTTTTTATTTATTGTTTTTTTTTTTCATTTATTATTTTTTTATTTATTTATTGTTGTTTTTTTATTTATTGTTTTTTTATTGATTGTTTTATTTATTTATTTATTTATTTATTATTATTATTATTATTATTATTTTTTTTTTTTTTATTTATTGATTTTTATTTTTTTTATTTATTGTTGTTTTTAAATTTATTGTTTGTTCTTTTTATTTATTTTTTTTTTTTATTTATTGATTTTTATTTTTTTATTTATTGTTTTTAAATTTATTGTTTGTTCTTTTTATTTATTGTTTTTTTTTATTTATTGATTTTTATTTTTTTATTTATTGTTTTTAAATTTATTGTTTGTTCTTTTTATTTATTGTTTTTTTTTTAATTGATTGTTGTTGTTTTTCTATTTATTGTTTTTTTTTTATTTATTATTGTTAATATTTTTGAAGTTTAATGTTAAGTTTTTTTAATTTAATGTTTAGTTTAGTTTATTTATTTATTTAAATTTATTTATTTATTGTTTTTTTTTATTTATTTATTTATTTATTTTATTTTATTTTTTATTTATTTATTGTTATTGTTTTTTATTTATTGTATTTTTAATTTTTTTTTATTTATTGTTTTATTTTATTTATTTTTTTTTTATTTATTGTTTTTTTTTTTATTTATTGTTGTATTTTTTAAATTAATTTATTTTTATTTTTTTATTTATTGTTTTTAAATTTATTGTTTTTAAATTTATTGTTTTTTTTATTTATTGTTTTTTTTAATTGATTGTTGTTTTTTTATTTATTGTTTTTTTATTTTTTTATTTAATTTTTTTTTTTATTGCTGTTTTTTATTTATTGTTTATTTATTTATTTATTTATTTTTATCTTTTTATTTATTTTTTTTTTTTATTTATTTATTTATTTTATTTTATTTTTTTTTATTTATTTATTTTTTTTTTATTTATTTATTTATTTATTTATTTATTTATTTTTTTTTTTTTATTTAAAAAAAAAATTTTATTTTTTAATATTCAGTTTTTTTACTTTGATGTTCAGTTTTTTTTTATTTGATATTCAGTTTTTTTTAATTTGATGTTCAGTTTTTTTAATTTGATGTTGTTTTTTTTATTTGATGTTCAGTTTTTTTAATTTGATGTTCAGTTTTTTTTAATTTGATGTTCAGTTTTTTTAATTTGATGTTCAGTTTTTTTAATTTGATGTTCAGTTTTTTTTAATTTGATGTTCAGTTTTTTTAATTTGATGTTCAGTTTTTTTAATTTGATGTTCAGTTTTTTAATTTGATGTTCAGTTTTTTAATTTGATGTTCAGTTTTTTAATTTGATGTTCAGTTTTTTAATTTGATGTTCAGTTTTTTAATTTGATGTTCAGTTTTTTAATTTGATGTTCAGTTTTTTTAATTTGATGTTCAGTTTTTTAATCCCTGCAGCCAATCTATATATATATATATATATATATATATATATATATATATATATATATATATATATATATATATATATATATATATATATATATATATATATATATATATATATAGTAGATTCTATCATTAATATAATAGATTACAGATCGAGAACCCTAAGATACGAGTAACATATCTTGACATTTTCAGGTCCACTGCCGATACAATCTCCGATGACCCGAGGAGCCGTATAGTGTCCACTGCCGATACAGTCTCCGATGACCCGAGGAGCCGTATAGTGTCCACTGCCGATACAGTCTCCGATGACCCGAGGAGCCGTATAGTGTCCACTGCCGATACAGTCTCCGATGACCCGAGGAGCCGTATAGTGTCCACTGCCGATACAGTCTCCGATGACCCGAGGAGCCGTATAGTGTCCACTGCCGATACAGTCTCCGATGACCCGAGGAGCCGTATAGTGTCCACTGCCGATACAGTCTCCGATGACCCGAGGAGCCGTATAGTGTCCACTGCCGATACAGTCTCCGATGACCCGAGGAGCCGTATAGTGTTAATAAGGGGTCATTTCAATGGGGCTGCAATTAACATGCTGCCCACTTCCTTAGAATGGCTCTACATGGTTATAGCTGATGATCAGGATGCCCGGGACTGGTCTGAGACTCTTCCCAAACTCTCCCAAACACTTCCCTGTCTGGAAGACATTGGTGAGTTGCTTTCATTTGTCATGTTACTGCAAAGAAAATGTTTCAGACAAGGTGTAGTTAATTGTTTTGGTTTCAGGTCGCTACACACCACATGGTACGTATTTTAACTTAACTACCATCCCTTGTGTAACTTCATCACAACCTCCCTCCACCCCGTTTCTCCTCATTGTCTTTTCCGAACCTATTACTACTTTCCCATAACCTTCTATCACTCCCTTTGTTTGCAGAGATACACATTACTCCAGCCGTGAGCCCAAACCTCCTCCCTAACCTGCCGCAGCTCATTGATCCTGGTCTCTACTTGTCCAACGTAGGAGATGACAACATATCGTGGGCGTGTGAGGTGTCACGCGCTTTTTTGCCGCCTAATAAGTGAGTTTCACTGTGTTCTGTTATAATGATTTACTATAATAAAGACATAACTTGAATTTAAACAAATAAAAACCTCTTGTTCAGTGGTCCATGTACTTGGTTAATTGTCTAGTTATATTCTCGGGATGAAATGATGATGTAAGTGTTGAACCAGTGTGAGAGTGTAGGGGGAGTGTTGTTCCCTTGAATTGTTAGTCTTCCTTATTAGTGGCTAATTATTCACACTTAATATATATTCATATATATATATATATATATATATATATATATATATATATATATATATATATATATATATATATATATATATATATATTTATATATATATATATATATATATATATATATATATATATATATATATATATATATATATATATATATATATATATATATATATATATATATATATATATATATATATATATATATATATATATATATATATATATATATATATATATATATATATATATATATATATATATATATATATATATATATATATATATATATATATATATATATATATATATATATATATATATATATATATATATATATATATATATATATATATATATATATATATATATATATATATATATATATATATATATATATATATATATATATATATATATATATATATATATATATATATATATATATATATATATATATATATATATATATATATATATATATATATATATATATATATATATATATATATATATATATATATATATATATATATATATATATTCAATATATTTATATCTATAATAGGCTATAACTAATAAATCATCTTCACATATTGGTAATTAATCAATGATATTCAGTTTTTTTAATATGAAACTCATTTAATTTAATTTACAATGAATATATTTTAATTTGTAATTCATATTTTTATTTAAAAATCATTTATTTTTATATGAAATTCATTTATTTTTATTTGAAATTCATTTATTTTTATTCGAAATTTATTTTTATTTGAAATTCATTTATTTTTATTTGAAATTCATTTATTTTTATATGAAATTTATTTAATTTTATATGAAATTTATTTAATTTTATTTGCAATTTATTTTATTTTATATGAAATTCATTTATTTTTATTTGAAATTCATTTATTTTTATTTGAAATTTATTTAATTTTATTTGAAATTCATTTATTTTTATCTGAAATTCATTTATTTTTAGTTGAAATTCATTTATTTTTAGTTGAAATTCATTTATTTTTAGTTGAAATTCTTTATTTTTAGTTGAAATTCATTTATTTTTAGTTGAAATTCATTTATTTTTAGTTGAAATTCATTTATTTTTAGTTGAAATTCATTTATTTTTAGTTGAAATTCTTTATTTTTAGTTGAAATTCATTTATTTTTATCTGAAATACATTTATTTTTAGTTGAAATTCATTTATTTTTAGTTGAAATTCATTTATTTTTATCTGAAATACATTTATTTTTAGTTGAAATTAATTTATTTTTATATGAAATTCATTTTTTTTATTTGAAATTCATTTATTTTTATATGAAATTCATGTAATTTATAAAAAAAATTATTATTTTTATTTGAAATTTATTTATTCTTACTTGAAATTCAATTAATTTTTATTTGAAATTTATTTATTTTTACATGAAATTCAATTATTTTTTAGTTGAAATTCATTTATTTTTATTTGAATTTCATTTATTTTTAGTTGAAATTAATTATTTTTTTTATGAAATTCATTTATTTTTAATTGAAATTAATTTATTTTTATATGAAATTCATTTATTTTTATCTTAAATATATTTATTTTTATTTGAAATTCATTTATTTTTAGTTGAAATTCATTTATTTTTATATGAAATTCATGTAATTTATAAAAAAAAAATTATTATTTTTATATGAAATTTATTTATTCTTACTTGAAATTCAATTAATTTTTATTTGAAATTTATTTATTTTTACATGAAATTCAATTATTTTTTATTTGAAATTCATTTATTTTTATTTGAAATTCATTCATTT